>JAQZBX010102770.1:0-11133 GCA_029593785.1 Cabassous unicinctus | reverse complement strand
TCTATAATTGACACTAGTAGACAGGTAGAGGAAGCTTGAGTTCACTACTATTAAAATATGGTGTTAAAAGTATTTTTGTTAAGGCCCAGAAGTAAAAGAATTTTAGGTCCTTCCCCTTCTCTAACACAAATCAAAGCAATTTTTCATTTGAATTTCATACTCCCTATTTTAAATTCAACATGCTTTTTTCAGCTAGAGATGGTTTACTTTCGATTATTCACTTCAGTTAAATCAGTGATCTTGGTGAGTTTTTATTGTTCCTATTTACACAACTAGTAAAAGATGTTGGTTTCACAGACAGTAAGATCTTTTGTTGAAAAACCACCACCATCATCAGAATATATTTACCTGGTGCACCACTTTAAGTCGGTGCCATTTCAGGAGTTAGGTATTGTTGTTTTAGGGTGTATTACCTAGGCACCATCTTATGAAAAAGAGTAACTACCTATAAACTATGCTTAACTGTGTATTCATGCTAAATACATACATTGGGTATAAATCAACAAAAGGCAAATTCAAACTTTATTTTTCAGAGCAAACCTCTAGGCTGCAATTTTGCCATTCTTCTAATCCAAAAATAAAATAAATCAAGGTAGAAAAACAGCTGTAGAGCTGATAATGGGGTTTTCAACCAACCAAGACATGATCTAAGTCACTTGAAAATTTAAAAGACCTGTTGTTCATTTTCCACTATACCTATAATATAGAAAAGCTAAGTTTGGGGGGAAAGGAAGCTCATCTAGTCATTTAAATAAAGAGGCTGGCACAGGTAGCTTCTGTTTTTCATGATCCATTGCCCCAAGTAATATCATGTGTTTATAGGGATGTTAGAGGAACACTGAAAATTGTGGAAGCTTTTTGGGGGATAATAGCTGTTAACAGGGATATACTGTTTACCACAGAGATTGAAATGAGACTCAAGTAAATAATAAGCATTTCAGAAAATTACCCAATTACATTTTTAACAACACCAAGGCATGCTGGTCTCCAGGGAAAATCGTGCACATTTTATAAAATTGCGTATAATTGTGACTTGTGCATTTGCAAAGGAAGCCTTTGTGGTGGCAGGAGGTACATTCATCTGAGCTTGGCACTGGAGTCTTTTTTTTAAAGACATTGAATGTAAGAGAAGAACATTTGCAGTTACTTTCTGGATGCCAATAAAATATGTGCTTAAGAATGCTTGACATACTACACTAGAAAAGATTACAAAGCTATTTTGATGTCTAAATGACTTAATTCACACTACCTTGAATTGAAGCATCTAGCTATTGTTTTAAGAATATGTTGTCCTTATGAGACTACAGTTACATTGTAGGGATATAGATTTCTAAGTTGCAAATATCAATGATTCATATTGCCAAAAGCTCCCTCACGAGTTTGCAGTTTTTATTTTCCTGTGGAAATTGATAATTGAGTGAATTTTAAAAAATTATACAAGGCATTTAAAATAATTTTCTTTTAACTTGGAAGTAGATCTTCATTTTCAAAACAAAAAATATTCATGGATCACATTGTCAGGGAATAGTAGAACATTCCCTGACGATGATACTACTAGATACTACTAGATAATAGTAGTATCTATTAAATTGCATGTTCTATGCGATTCCAATGACAAAATAGACAGGTTTGTTCCCCTCATGGAGTTTATAGTTTAATGGGAAGGGAGCATGTGTACAGACATTCATCAGCAGCCATGTGGCTTATATAATTACTGATTTAGGTAAGTAAGAGGTAGAAGAAATGGAGAAAGTGAGGCAGGGTCGGGTAGAAAAGTTCCAGCAGGACGAACATCCTGAGATAAAACCCTGAGACTCAAGGGAACCAAGCAAGTTTGAGAAATGGAAAGAAGACCTGAGTAGCTGGTTCAGAGGGAGAAGAAACCAGAAGGTGGACAGGGGCCAAACTACACTGCACCTTGAGGTTGCAGTGAGCACTTGGGTCTTTCTGGACACCTTCGGAGAAGGTGGGACCTTGAAGCTTAAACTAGGAGAAGTGACATGGTTTGACTTGCATTTATAAGAGATCTTTCCAGCTGCAGAAGGAGAAGGGACCAGCGAGGAGTTATTAAAGCATTACAGTCTAGAGTACTAGCTCTAGGATGGTGCTGCTACTGGTGAAACTGGCAAGAAATGGACTGAGTCAAGAGATATTTGGAAGTCGATGGGCCCAATATGGAAAAAAGGTAGGCAAGAGGGAAGCTTAGGTTTCTGGCCTCCGTAGAGGATTGATGAGTATTGGAACAAAATACTCATAAGAAACAAAAATAAAGTTTCAGTACTTTTTTATTAAGACTCAATTGTGGTGAATGATGTTTTATCCAGTAGTTGCAGATTGTCACCGGTAGCTCTCATCAATGTTACCATGCAATATGAAAAAACAACCGGAAAATTAGTTTTTATTCAATTTAATGTAATATTGCACTTCTCACTATGTGGGGGCGAAAGGGACCTGTGAGAGTGCTAATGAAATAAAGAATCTGTGAATTAACTCTTGCTGAATTTGCTTTAGCATTTTGCCTCTTAGCGTAATGTGAAGGGCAATGTAAGAAATGGGTTCAGAGTTTCTTGCTGTAGGGAATGTCATTGACGATATCGCCCAATTTCTCTCTGTACCAGTTCAGACTCTTCTGGTTAACAGGACGTTGGCATAAGAAGAGAAAGATGGACGTTATCATAAGGGTAGAGGTGTTTGGAGGTGTCTCATGTTGCTTGGGGACAGATGTGGGCCTCAGGGGCTATGGAACCAAAAAGCCCTCCTCTCTGTCCTTCTGCTTCATCTCTCTACCTCTCTGCCTCGATGGTCCCTGCTGTAAACCAGTTTCCTCTTCTGCTCCATGTCGGTAGCAGGAGCATGCCAACCCAATGCTCACAAACTTTAAAGAGAGTTTGGATCTGGTGATTTATTTGATTTGATCAACGATAGTCAAACTTCAGTAGCAGGAAATACATCGATTCTCCTGAATGACAGTTATACTTTCTATGCTGTGGATAACATAACTGTAGAGACCCTGAAGTTTCCTCTTTCTTCTGGCCACTAGGAAGGTCAAAGCTGTCTTTAGCAACTGTATTATTTTGTGGCATATATTTCTGTGTGCTGTCCTTTTACTTTGTTGTTAGTAATCTCTTGTTATTTCACACTGTACCCATTTTTTCTGCTTATCTACTTTAATGTTATTATTTGTGTATCTTTTCATAACTGTCACAAATCCTTTTTAAGAATGTTTCAGGGATGAATGGGAAAATTAATGAATCCCATTTGAAATAATGATAGAGTTTCTTGATGCCAGAATTTTGACTACAGCAGATAGACAACTAGAATATTTCTTGTAGACATCTTTTTCCTTCTCTTTAGGCCTTCATTTAATGCCTCTGTAGTACACTGAACACATTCCATGCCCTGTTCAATATGTAGCCACTGGCCCTATGTGGCTATTTAAATTTTCACAGAAAATTAGAATGTAGTTACTCGAGATCACAATACAATTTAAATGTGTCTAATGGCTGCCATATTAGAAAGAGCCGATAAAAAAACATTGCCATCATCACAGAAAGTTCTGCGCCACAATTATCTGATGTTAATCCAGTATTTTCTCATTTGTGGCTTGAAAATTAACTTGCGATTTAAAAGACCCCAAATTAAAACTTTTACTTCTTTCTTTAACCATATTTCTTATGCTTTTGTCTTTTTTTGGGGGGGTTGTTTTTAGTTGGTTTGATTTTTGTTCTCAACATACCTACATTACTTCGTAGCTCTCAACATGCCTACATTACTTTGTTCCTAAATTCTACAGAGAGCTCAAAATGAATTTCTTTATTCCCTGGTTCTTCCACTCTGTCCATCTGCTTACTGTCTTTACATTTATCAAGACACCATGTTCCCCACGTTTAATCTCTGTTCAAACCTACTGTGACTTCATATTGCTCCTGAAATCTAGTATCACGTCAGCCTAGATTTCTTCCTTGGCCGCCTGAATTCCTGTCTCTTTAATTCACAGCTTGCTCACCGTGTCAGTGCTATTTTGTTATTCTTTTTGGTCCTGTCTTGTGAAAGTTCTATTCCTATCCATGCTGTTCCGTAGTACTTGGGTTGCCTGCCCATTAGAACTCAGATCCCTCAATATCCTGTATTTATCCCTATATTTCCATCAGCCCAGCGTCATGGCCTCCAAGATGCTTCTTTCCTGTTCCCCTCTGGAATTATTACCTAATTACCTGATATAAATAGTTCTGGATAAGTCCAGTTAAATAACAAGCACCACAGTGCAATCTTCAAATCTTGCTCTTCCTCTGGAGTTGCTGTTTTGCCCAGTGCTTACCTCTGCAAAAAAAGCCATTTCATAAATATGTATTTGATTGAATTGCTAAAGTAATACACACGATTTGTGGTTAAAAGTCTGCTTCTCGCACCTGTGCGAGCTTAGAGCCATTCCTTTACCACTCCAGAACTGCTTTTGCTTACTTGTAAAGTCAGGAGTTTGGGCTGTGCAGTTGCTGAAAGTCTGCGTTTTTATAAAATCCATCTTCTAATCTGTTTTAGTATTGGTTCCCTTTAAATATCTTGATATTATCAACTGTAAGAAATGACAGATTTCAGCTTGTATATCTGGCAAACCTGATGATTGTCATTTAGTGATGTGAATATCTGTAAGCCTGGACCAAGATCTCCTGTTGTTAGGTACTCTGTGGTACATTTGCGTCCATCCATCTATAGAATAAATAATTTCTGACCATAAGACATAGAGCTAATAATAGAAATATAAAAGCAAAACGACATAGTTCCTTCTTCATAGGAGAAGCCAGTCTTTTTTTAGAAACACTCCAAAAGTATGACAATAAATGTTTGATTTATTAGAGGCAAATGCCTAGTATATTCTGTGACAACAATATGATGCATTATATTATCTGTTCTTAATAAAAATGGCCATATCTTATGACTGGGATATTAATTTTGAGAATTTTCTAGATTATCTGCTAAAGCCATAAAATTTCTTTTAGTGGGTTTTGGCATCTAGTTTAAGAAATCCTGTCATTCTGAAATTATTGCTGAAGACTAAAACCATGACACAGAGAAAAGCACTTTGTTCTTTGTAGCCAAACAATTTGTAGTGTATTAAAATATTTGCTGTATCACCGAAATTTTCACACATTCATGTCATTTGTACCAGTTTAGGCATCTCTAGATATAGTCTGCAAACCCACAAATATTAGGAAACATGAGCAAATTTTGATGATTTTTGCTCCTAGCATATTTATTCTTCAACTTACTATATGGTTTTGCATTGGGTTTTGATTATACTTAAGTTACTAGAAATGAAATTGAGGAAAGAATGAATCTTTCTCATCTTTAAGGGTATTTTATTATATTTAATATAACATTTTCATTAAAATAAAAGCATAAAGTGACAATTCCAGTATACAGATATACATGTGGTTGTCATTTAGTTTTTCTCTGCCTGCACTGTATGGTTATGAGATTGATGTGAATTGGTCTGACATTATGGCATCATTTTCAAATTCAGCTCAGCCTTACAATGTTACCAATTAAAGTATGAGTGACACTAACTAATTAAATTGAGGGAAAGGGTATTCATAAATGTATGATGTAAATAGAAAATAAAGTTAGCAAATGACATTGTGACCACAGGTTTTGTTTTTTTTTTTTTTGAGAATGAGCTGTCTGGTAAAGGGTATTTTTAGAGACAAGAAAGATAAAAAGGCATTTGATTGACAGATATGATTTGTGGTTCAATCAGTTGCATTTATGTTGTTATGCTTTTTTCATTGAAAGTACACAACACCCTTCAATTTTATCACAAAGCCTCTTCTACAATGGCAAAATTTCAGATGTATCAACTAATTAGTTGAGTGTTAGAATACTGAACGCATTTTTATGCTTAGATATATACATTTCCTTTGTCCAGGGAACACCAAAACACACTCGAAAGGCAAGATATTTCATCTGAAATGTTGTGACTATTTGGCAATAAAGCCCATTTATAGAAATAAGTTCACATAAGCGAAACAATGGAAAAGTGATAGATAGGGACATAACAATTAAGTTAAATGAATGAGTCTTTGAATAGAAAACAATAATTGAAATATATGTTAGTGGCATAGAAATTATGTAGACTAAAAAGGAAAAATTGTAGAAAATAAAGGCTACCTAAATTTGGTAGCCAATGGAAAATCCATATTACTATTAAGTTTTATTGGAATGGTTAGCATCTTAGGAAGTTCTGAAGGTACAAAAAAATCAATCGTTATTAGAAGTTAAAATGGGATACAATTGTTCCATTTGTCTCTCATTTTTAATGGCTTTTTAGTGCTTTCTGAAGCATCTAGAAAATCACCTTTACATTTATAGTAGATGGCCAAGCTTTCCAGCCAGATACATTCCAAAGGATTGTTAGGAAATGCTTTCAGAGACCTTTGCAATGAAGAATATGCCAATGCTATTCCAGATAGCAGTTTCTGATGGAAAGAAGTCAGAGGTACCTTTAACTAATACCTTAAAAGGTTTGTCATCCACAATTATACAATGTAAAGAAATTTTGGCGTCTTCTGAAGTGAGAGATTTTTAAACTGATGAGTGAAGTTGAACATGTCTGCTTCACATAGACTCAAAATTTTTGGTTTAGTAACAACCAGGGAAGTTATTTTACTTAACTGGATATTTTATAAGTGAGGAAACTGAGGCACAGAGAAGTTAAGGAGAGTAGCTATTGAATATTGGGGTGGGGGCAGTGGCACGCAGAGCTGGGATTGCATTTCAACTCCTGCAAGATGTGTCACTTCAGGCAAATAATCTGACTTCTCTTAGCTTCAATTTACTCTTCTATAATTGGAGGGATACTTCTCTAAGTGAGCTGGATTTAATTGGGTGGTTAATTACTGTTGGTTCCTATTGTTTTTAGCAGCATAATTGACGTATAAGCTGCACATATTTAAAATGTGCTATTTGATATTTGGCATATGAGTACTCCACTTAAACCATTACCACAATTAATATAATGAGCATATCCATCATCCCACTGCCCATATACCCCTGTCCCATCCCCCATCCCACTAATGATCTGTTTTCATTTCCTAGAATTGTATATAAACAGAATCACATAGTAGGTACTCTTTTTTGTATGGTTTCTTTCCCTCAGCAAAATTATTTTGGGATTCATCATCATTCCTGTATATATCAAATATTTTTTTCTTTTCTATTGCTGAGTAGTATTCCACTGTATAGATATACTACAATTTGTTTATCCATTCAACTTTTGGTGAACATTTGTGTTGTTTCCAGCTTTGAGTTATTACAAACAAAGCTGCTATGGAATTAGTATACAAGTCTTTATATGCATCTTCTCCCTCTTGCAAATACCTAGATGTAGAACACCTGAAAAATATTTTAGGAATATGTTTAACTTTTAAGAAATTGCCAAACTATTTTCCAAAGTAGTTATATTATTTGACATTCCCACAAGAAATGCATGAGAGTTCCAGTTGCTCCACATCCTTGTCAACACTTGATATAACCAGTCTTGAAAATTTTGAGAGTCTAATAAGTGGTTAGTGGTGTCTAATTATGGTCCTATGTTGAATTTCCCTAATGAATAATTACATTGAACATTTTTATGTGCTCATTTGCCATTATTTTATCTTTTTTTGGTAAAGTATCTGTTCAAATATTTAGCCACTTTTTAAATTGGATTGTTTTGTTATTTTAAGAAATTGAGCTCCTTATAAATTTAAGCCCATACAATTTGCAAATATTGTCTCCCTGTCTACGGCATGTCTTTTTATTTCCTTAACAATGTCTTTCAAAGAACAGAAGTTTTAAGTTTTGATGAAGTCAGTCAAATGTATCAATGTCTTCTTTTTTGGGTGTTGCTTTTGGTGTTGTATCTGAAAAATCTTTGGCTAAACCAAGGTCACACAGGATTTTGTGTATATTTTCTTCTAGAAGTTTTAGTGTTTTTTATTTTATATTAAAGTCTCTGCTCTATTTTGAGTTAAAAAAATTTTTGTGTATGGCACAGGGTTAGTTTTTGCATATGAAGCTTGCTTTTTCCATATGGATGTCCAATTGTTCAAACACCATTCATTCTAGAGATTATCCTTTCTCCACTGACTTGCCTTTGTTACTTTGTCAAAATCATTTGGTCATTTTACGTGAGGATTTATTTCTAGACTCTTTCTACAGTATACAGTTTTAATTACATAGCTTTAGACTAACTTTTGAAATCAGATATCCTTCAACTTTGTTCTTTCTTTCCAAAGTTGATTTGGCTAATCTAAAGTCATACTGTTTCCTTTTTACTCAAAGTCTGAAATGAGGTGGCTGGGATGTGTCTCCGTATCTTTCAGTCCCTAACCCAGGCCTTATTTTGTTACTTGACACAGGCCTTGGATCTCAGTAAAAGAAATGCAGCTCTTTTGGTCTTGTCGCATGAAAAGATTCTAAAGAAAGAATTATTTGGGGAAGGGTAAACAATGAAAATTAAATGTGGATAGAAGGTTTTCTTTAATAGAATGTTCCATTTAATTTCTCTGAACTATGATTCCTGAGTAAAGGCGATAAGCTCTACCTTGCCTCTACTCAGTCTCATCATTTTTACCCCTTTGATTCCTTCACTTGTCAGTTTCAACCCGACTGACTACTCATTTTCAATTGCTGATAAGTCCTTTATCAAGGCTCATATTTAATGTCCTCGGCATCTTGTCTAACAATGCTTGGCCACCATGTGTTGGCAGCAGAGGGCAATAGCCAGTTGTACAGGGCTCTGGGAAGAGTGTCATTGGTCCATTCACTTGCTGCATGAGACATTTTCTATGAACGGGTCGCCATGAAGAGTGACAACTGAGGATACATTTAAATTCTGATTTATGGAATGTTAAATACAAAGTTCCAGATCATAGAAGGATTCTTTTTCTTCCAGTGGCCTCACTTTGAATTATCATTATGAACAGTGTTTATCTAGTGTCTATTTTTGCACTGTGTTCCAAAACAAGAATAATTATGTTATTTACCATAATTTAATCACAACCATTTTAAGTACATGTTTCCTCTTATGTACAAAAATGCCACCAAGAACCCACTATCTATTGGGAATGTAATATAAGTTTTTTTCACCAATAAGAATATATATTCTTAATCTTTCTGTCCTCTTATCAAGTCCCCTTTGTGTTAAGGGTTATCAGGTCTTTCTAATACAACAATTTGAGAACAATCTAAGAGAAGTGATAATCACGGTCCATTGTCCTCAGACAGGCCACCAAGCAGAATGACAGATATTTTAGAGTGTTCCTTTTTTCTTCATCTGATTCTGTACTTGGTTTCCTTCCCTATAAAAGGCTAATTTTTAATATCACATGTGTGCAGTACATTTTGAGGATTTTATAATGAGAAAAGTATGTTGCCTATGAGAACTGGTTGCACAGAGGTTGTGTGATTAAAAATAATAAAATCTCTCCATTATGTAAGTTCCCTGATGGCAGGAAAGTTGGCTCTCTTGTGGCCAAAATCAGTATCTCCAGCCTCCTGAGAAAATCCTTGCATATCGTAGGTGCTCAGTAATCGTCGTTGAATAAGTGAATAACAAATTAAGTCAGATGAAGCAATCAATAAGAATGTTTATGTCTTTGGCACTTTGTTAGCCATACCCCACCCTGAAAGAAAAAAAAAAATCACTGTTAGGTCAACTTTATTGATGGTGTCACATCATTAAGATTTTCCCCTAGGGCTGGGAATCTTAAACTGCATCACTAAGATAAGACAATTTTCAACACTGCTCTGAGGGAAAAGTCCATAGCTTCTGTGAGAATTTCAGTGAAGAATTCTGTTACACCTAAAAAGGTGTAACTAGATCATAATCTAGTGTTGAGACAGTTTGTATTTTTTATTAAAATAAGACTTTGAGAGTCTAAAGTACGTTCATTAGTTTTAAGGAATATTGTGCATTTCTTAAGCACAATATTTGCTAACTTTGCACAAAAGGTGATGAGACCCTAAAGGAAATGAAAGACTTGGAATCTGACTCAGTGGCCCCCACCTGCAGCTGCTGTGACACAGCCCAGGGATCGCATTCCTAGGATCCAGTGCTCCCATCCTCCAAAGAGGTTGTTCTCCTTCTTGCCTCTCAGCCTTCTTCACCTCCATCCCCACTGTCATCCATCATCTCTCCTCCTGCTACTTAGGGCCTCCCTTGATCCCCCCCCTTTTCCTTCCCTCTGACAGCCTTCCCTCTGACTCCTTCCCCCTTTTGCCCACCTTGATCAGTGAACTTCCATATATCCACTGCCTTTCTTGGCCTCTTTCTCCTACCTCTGTGACCTTAGTCCAATCAGGTCATCGCACAAGGACACCACTTCCACAGTTCTCAGGAAGTGGCTTCTTCTGTTCCTCTCCCCATAGCCTACCCCCAGGAGGTAAGGCTGGCATCCTTTCAGTTCATTGTTTTCTCTGTGAGATCATTCTTCTCCTCTCTAGCCCCACACTCCTTTGAAGTTCACATCATCTGTCTTAAACCACCCTCTCTCCTCCCTAGGATTCTGCAACATTGTGCTTCCATGTCTTTCCCCTATGCCAAAGTTTATTTTCATTCTTGGTGACCGGTTGGCTAAGCCCATATTTCCACCATGTCCATGGTCTTACCCAGGTAGCTGGACAGAGCTGGAGATTATTACACAACTGGGCTCACAAATTTTAAGTTTCTCATCAAATGAGCACTCCCTGGTGCGTATATGGGCATATTACTCTTATCTAGTTGTTTCTTTTTCCAAGCTCCTGTGCAACTCTTTGTAACTTATCCTCTGCCCTCCAATCTCTCATAATCTCTCCTTTCCCCTCTCTCTTACCTGATGACTACACTGCACACTTATTTCTTTAATGTAAAATGAGAAAGTAGAAGCCATGGAAGAGAATATTTTCATTGCCCCATGGCCCTACAACCTACATGACATATTTGGAGACTTCTAATCTAGGCTCCTTTTTCCTCCCTTTACAATGAAAGAATTGGTCTGGCTCCAACCCAAAGCCAACCCTTCCCCTGGGCTCCTGATGCCACTCCCTCTTGTATTTCCCAGGGCTTTACTTCTTTAGTCATCTCCTCTCTCTCTACCTCATCAACCTTCCTCTATT
>JAQZBX010102769.1:0-11130 GCA_029593785.1 Cabassous unicinctus | reverse complement strand
AAAAAAAATCATGAAGCTAAACATCAGTCACATCAGGAAGCCCCGAAGTGGCCTAGTGAAGAAAGGCAGCAATGGAAGGTCAGCAGCCTCTCCACTCATCCTCCAAGCCACACTTCCACTTGGCACTGATCACTCTAACCTCCTACCCCAAAGCTGGACCAAGCAGCTGAGGCGATGTTCCTCACAGTTGCTGCTGCCCACTCTGAAGACCACACATCATAAACACTGGGCTTCCCACCTAAGCCATGACTGAATTGTGATGCCCTTGCACCCGCAATAGAATCATATCCATTAACACCTCGCATTCCTATTTTCTCAGTCACAATACAAGACATAAGCCCCTCCCATAATTCATCTATGCATTCCTAGCTAGTGCTTCCTTACCCACCCACCACCCACCCCCAAGATACAATTCTCATACATATTTTCTCCTTCCTAAACCTTGGCAATGTGCTATTTGGAACTCCAAAGCCTATTACAGCCTTATCAAAAGGGGGCTGCTCATTCTCCCACACCCAGTCACAATCAGAATGTTACCTTGGCATCCTCTTTGATGCCCAGTACTGCTTCCCTACTGGTCCTCCTCTACCCTCTCATAAAAACCCTGTTTTGTTCAGATAACTGATTGTACCATCCTGTATCCATCCATTTTACAGTCACCATCTACTCACCTCCAGGATGTAAATTGAAGACTCTAGTAGCACTCGACTTGAAAGTCTCCCTCTCCATCTCTGCTTTTGTTATCATTCTGTGTATTTCAACATTCAAATGAAGGACCCATTCTTCACCCTGATTCTTCATTTCAATCACGTTCCCTAGTCCACTTCAGTCACCTACCAGACTGATGGCCACACATTGGACCTTGTCAATGTTCAAAACTGCTCCAATTCTGAAATATTAATTACAATGGCCAACTCTGCAGCTTTCTACTCTCCCAGCTTATGCCCTCCCTCAATTACTCCCATCACACCTGTTCTTTGACCACACTGAGATCTCCAGAATCCTGAAGCCTCCCCCTTTCTTCATTGTCCACCCTGTTCAGCTTAGATTCCACAGCCATCACTTTAACTACTGTTTTCCCAATACCCTAAATTTTCTTGTACCTTCTCCTTTTGTTACATGTTTAGTAAATATGAATCTTGAATAAAAGCAATTCCCTGTTTACTTTATGCCTGTACCAAGGCTGATGAACAATTAAATTTTAAAAACAGAATATAATTAAAGCTACTGAATTTATGACTTTCAGTCTCAAATCGGGCCCTTCAAACTGGGCAGCATTCTTACTGAGTTTCCCTAGTCAGGTTGCTCTCCCATTCTCCAGAACTGTTGCATGTTTTCTTTCTTTTCTCAAATCCCTGAATTCACCTACCTACGATATACACTCATCATAAGGCCTTGCCTCCTGTTTCAGATGAGAACCCCTACAACTTACTGTCATCAAATCAACAAGCCCACTTACATCTTATCTTAACCCATCATTTTCTCTTGTCTCTTGCCTCCCCACTCTGAAATTCCTCTATGTGCCCTCTGGATCCCATTCCCATTTCTTCCTTCTTCAGGGGTCTTATACTATCAATTACATTCTCCCCCTCTTTAATAATTTCCTCTTACTTGGATTTAAACACCTTCAAGTCTCCCCACTTTAAACAGACATATGCGTGCATGCACGCTCACACACACACACAAATCCACTGAGCCAGAACTCCTTCTCTAGCTATCCCTTTGAACTTCTCTTCTCCCTCTCACTGCTTGAAAGAACTGCCAAAACAATGACCATTTCTTCACACACACCCACTCCTAGACAACCCCAAATTGGCTTCTGCCTCACAAAAACTTCTCTGGAAAAGGTAACCAACACTAAATCCAATGTACATTTTTAAGCCCTTACGTTGCCTGATCCCTCAGCAGCATCCAAACTGCTAAGACATCTTCCATCTTGAACTCTCCTCTTGATGTCCACAGGCTCCTTTGCCAATTCCTTCCCTTATTCAATATGAACCCTCAATACTACATGTCTTCAGGGCTCTATTTAGCCTTCTCACTTCACTCTCAACTCTCTCCATGTGTAATAGCATGCATTTCTCGAGATTCAAACACCAATTTTAAGCCTATGACTCTCAAATCTAGATCTCTAGCCCAGAGGTCATTCCTGAATTCCAAAACCCTATATCCAACTGCCTATTTAACAACTCCAAACAGAGTCTTGCAGGTACCACAAACTCAACATGTCCAAAACTAAACTCTTTTCTTCCACAAATATGTTCCTTCTCCTGAGTTTCCTGTGTCCCAAAATGGGACCTCACTCTCCATCCAGTGGCTCAAGCATCAATTCTCCTTCTCTACGTTCCCACTGCCACCACTCTGATCTCTCTACTTCAATTCATGCCAATTATTATTTTTCTAAAACATGTATTTCGGCTTAAAACACCTCTGCTTAAAACTCTTCATTGGCTCCTATTGACTGCAGGATGAAACCCAAACTTCATTTAATAATCATAACTTTAAAGTTACTGAGTGCTTACTGTGTAGTATATGCCTACTAGTTTTAATCCATAACAACTCTGTAAGGCCAAGATAATTTTCTTTTAGAGATAAGGAAAAGGAGCCATCAGAAGGTTAAAAATCTGATCTTACCACAATATATTCAGTGGCAGAGACAAGTTTTGAACTCAGGTCTTTTATCAAAGCCCATATTCTCAATTACCAAACCAAACTGCCATTCAATTTCATTGACAATGTCACCCCATTTTACCTTTACAACCTTATCTCCAGTCCTTCTATCCTTTCCTACACCTTGCATTCCAGCTTCCTTATACATCACTTTTTTCAAATATATATCTTATTCTCTCCAGTTCTAATCTTTTATTATCTGCTATTCCCTCTTCTTCAACAAATAAATTCCTTTTAGTCTTTCAAGGCCTGGCTCAAAGAACACCATCTTTCTAAAGCCTATTCTTATAGCCATGGGCAGAATTAGTTATTCTCTTCTGTGTTTCCAAAGTATTTTATGCAATACCTCTACTTGAGCAATTGTATAGCATATAATACATTTGCTCACAAAGTAGTAACTCTACTGTGAGCACCTCAAGGATGGAAGTCACATCTTAGATTTTTATGTAGCCCTACTGCCTATTAGAGATCCTCTCATAAATGTTGAATAAACCAAATAATCAACTATTCTGTAAGACTGTGCAACTGCTAGATGCTTCTACACTGATAAAAATAAAGTTCAGAGAGATTAAGTGACTTTCCAAAGGGTATACAATAGATAACACAGCAGGGGCTGATAAAGAGATCTTCTGACTGTGACCCCAGTGTTCCTTCCACAGCCAGTACCTTGAGTGTTCTGGTTTAGACAACATTTTATAGCATCAGCACGCTTTGGGTATGCTGCAAGTGTTGTAGCAATCTTCATTCAGATTCGCTTTGTCTATTATACTAAGATGTAAGAACTATCACTTTTACACCATTTATATTCTTCTAGAGTGCCTAGTATAGTACTCAATGCATGTCATGCAGCAAATGGTTCAAAAAGAAAAAAAAAACCAGTCTATTTGAAGGTAAAAATCACCTACAGAATTGTAAAGTTAATACTAATCAATTCAAAAATATTCACCCTATCCTTTTCAAAAAAGTTTATTCTCTATCTTGACCTATAACCAACTATATCCAATGGCTCTCCAGCCGAACCTCTTAGACCCACTAAAAACCAGCCCTAGGGTAGAACTCTGGGCATAAGATTTGAGCGCTTAATATAGGTTAAGCACTGCACTGGGCATTTTCAACCACTATGTCAGCAAGAAATATAAGACCCAGAACTCAGTGTAAATAATGCACATACAATAGCAACACCTGTAAATCTGATCATTTTCAGATCCTGAATGCAGTACCTAGCTAACATTTCACTCTTGACTTACGTATATTAAAAAACAGCCCTGACGGAGGGTACCTAAGATGGGGAGGAGCAATTAACTAAAAATTATGATTTCTCTTGGCTTATGGGGGAAAAAAAGCCCCTGAATTAGAAAAATTATATTCTTGGTATAAAAAGTATGGGATTCAGATCCATTTCTAAATAATTCTGAACCTCCCATTAAATACCACTCAAAAGAACCTCAGCTGTTTCAGACAGAATTAATACAATGTAAGAGAAAGGTCCATTATAATCTTGCACTGTTCATTACATATTTTGTAGCTAAATCTACTAAAATTGAAGAGATGCATCATAGAATTTTTATCCCCAAAATCTCATTTTCTTTAATAATAAATATTAAACATAGTTTAATAGTCTTTTGAATTAATTAGGCAGTATTTTAATCTTAAGCAATAATCCTTACTAGAGGTGAATCAAGTAGCAATAATAAATTATAGAATACTTAAAAATGAAAACATATAAAACAGTAAAAACATTAAAACAAACAAAGTCCATCAAGCAGTATAAACTAACAGCTAGCAAAACACTGACAAATATTTGGTTCCACAACTCAAGAACAGATAAAGATTTGCTGAAATGGGCAGCATTATAAACAATTAAAAATATTAGTAGCAATATTCTTTTCTCATGAAGGTTAAATATTTCTTCTGAAATCTTCTTTACTTTCCATCATTAAGCAAACCTTTTTCTCCCTTGTTAACAAAAGCAAATGTTATTCCAGCCTATCCTGAATATACTGGGATTTGATTTAATAAAATGCTAATGTTACTACTGTTTAAAAAAAATAGGATCCATTCAATAGTACAATTTTTAAAAACTTCTAGGGCGAACTACTTTTTTGGGGTAGGATTTTATTTGTTTGCTTATTCCATTATTTTCTAGGACTATTACATAATATTTAAGTCATATTGCAATAACCCCTCAGATACTAAAGTACAACAGTACAGTAGTTTGTTCAGTACAATACAATCAATAGGTACACAACTTATAACATACTTTCAAGAAACAAATACAAAGGAATATATTCATAAAAATTATATTTACAATTAAAGAAATACTGAGGCAATTAATTACCAAAGTTACTTAGGCATACATATGTATCAGGAATAGACGTGTAGATAAGAGGAAAAATGAGAGAAAAAGAAAAACATTTTAAAGGAATGTTAAAATGCAAACCCAGAAAAGTGTTCTTAAAAGAATAAAAAAGGGATGAGGAAACACAGGCCAGAAACATACAAATGAAAAATAAGACAAAGGCAGTTTTCTGGTTATAACTGAAGTGTTCAATTAATAAATAAAACTTCTCAAATATGTAAAACACTTGCAATTTTTTTTCACCTCTTCTAAAATAAGAGTCCATTGTGAAAAGGAAAAATTATTAAAGTTGTTTCTATTCTATTTTTAAATAGCTTTACAAAAAATGTCACAGAAAATTTCTATTTTGAAACTAGATCTAATCAAGTATATCTCTGAAAGTTAAAAAAAAAAAAAAACTTGGAAAATTCTATTTGGATTTCTGTAAAACTGTGGTAGGTTTTCTTTTATTTTATAAAGTCAGCTACAAGTACAGTCTAAAGGCAAGGAGGAGGGAAGCGGGTGTGGCTCAGTGGATAGAGCCCCCGTTTACCATATGGGAGGCCTGGGTTCGCTTCCCGGCGCCTCCTTGTGAGGGCAGGCCAGCTCGTGCGGCGCCGTGGGCTGATGCGGCAAGACCTCACAGCAAGGGGGAGATAAGCAGACACGGAGAAGACACGCAGCGAATGGACACAGCAGCACAAGCAGCAAGGGGGGGATAAATAAAATAAAATAAATAAATCTTTAAAAAATAAATAAATAAATAAAGGCAAGGAGGAAAACTAAATCTCTAAGGACTCTTCTAATTCTATAATTCCATTGAACTTTCCACATTCTTATATGTGGTCTATTCTCTAAATAAAAAACAGACAGCAAATGTAAATAACCACTTATCTCCTACAGTGCCACACAGTTCATGGTAGGAGATGAATACCTTGGATGAATGTCTGGATAATTTGGGTGTATATTATTATTTTATTATATTTACATATATACACACATACACATACATATATGTAGGTATGTGTACATACACATACATATATCTTCATCATTTTAACTTTAAGCTAAGTAAAACTTTCAAAAGAACAGAAAAACATATATCCACCTACCTTAGATTTGTCTTAATATATTTTTTCCTGCCACATTTGCTCATTATTAAGACATTTGTAACCAAAGCTTTGCTCCTTCCCCGTTTTCTTCTTTATTTATCCTGCAGTAAAATTATAATGTTGAATTGGGAGATCATAACATTTTATTTTTCAAAAAGTAAAACTCCTCAAAACTAGGCCAGGAAGAATACTCTAATTTCTATAAAACTAAAAACAAAACAGATAGGCTAGAAAGCTGAAAATAACTACTTTTTTTTCAATCTTACTTTTAATTTTTTTATCTTCTTAGAGAAAAAATTTCACAAAACTTAAATGATGCCTTATTGCTCAGATTATTTTCTATTAAAGAAAAAAGGAGAATGCTGCCTAAGTCACTTAGTATATACTAAGCACAGGTTACAGGTATCAGCTCCACTTTAAAACGGTAATGACCACTTAATAAACTTTATCATTTCTTAAATTTTACTCCAGTTCAACAGGTTTTTCATTTACCATAAATTCAAAATTGGGCTTTGTTAAAAAAAGTTCTACCTCCAAACAAAATTCAAAAGTTCATTTAAAACCTCCTTTTGATAGCCTTCAAAAGTGTTTATAGACACTCCAGCTATAAAATAAAATGCCAGCAATTAAATCCCATTTTTCAACTGATATCCTAAAAAATGCACATTTTAAATTCGTAATGAAGTAAAATTGGCAAAGACAAAGACAAAAGGATATCTGGGAGTCATTTTAAAGTTGAAAAGGACAATGGTCTTCATTCCTAATTAAGTACCTTTTAGGCATCTATGCCAGCAATGGAGTGCTTAGTTACAGATACAAAGCTTTCAGGGTTCCTGCCGAAGTGGTTACCCCCTAAAATGATGTCCTATCATCCTAGTCAATTTTTAAACTGTGCAGACAGGTGGCAAAGGTTATCGCTGCCACCTCCTACCCCCTCAGCATAGGGACAACAGGAGATAGAAGAGCATCTGAACCAGACTATCTGCAACACAAACAAAAAACAAGGATGGTGCCACTCATTCGGATCAAACCTTATTCTGTGTTGTACTAGCATTTTACGTGAGGACATCTTATCTTCCTTAAAAATTATGTAACCTAGTGGGAGGGGACATTTATTAAACAATGATCATCCCTCATTTTATGTTAGGTCCTTATGCTAGGCACTGGGGACACGAAGATAAGAAATTGTCCCTGCTCTTCAGGAGCTTGCATGCTAATATGGGAGACAGACATGTAAAAAATTAAAATAATAATAAAATCATCTGAATAATAATGATCTCGGCAACATGTAAGAGTTTTTTTATATTTCCCTAGGAAATATAATTTTTCTTTAGTTTTATTTTGTAAATAAGTAATACATTCTTATGGTTCAAAACTCCAAAAATAGAAAAAGATATTCAGTGACATCCAGGAACCACCCACCTCCTCTTTCCAGAGGCAACCAGAATTGAGGAAATGCCAGCTTCCTGCCAAAGCCACAGTAATATTCATGTCAAAAAGAAAAAAGAGAGTAGACTCAGACCAGAATGATTACAAAATAAACTTGACCCTGACTCTGGATTGTCCAAGAATTATTCCATTTCAAGTATCTTTCCAAAGTCACCAAAGCCTGCCTATTTGCAAAATCCGAAAGGATGCTTTTTAGCTCACATCTCCTTAAAGCTCCGCATTTCCTACTCTCCAAATTCCTTCCTCCTTGGACTTTCTATGACACCACTTTCACGTTTTTCTTCCAAATAATCAGGCCCATCATCCTCAGTCTTCTTTGACCACTCTTAAAAAGTTGGAATTGCCCAGGCTTCCAGTCACAAAAACCTCTCTACACATTCTCCCTGGGCTACCTTCATCCTCACTTGATGAGTCTCAAATCTCATTGCCAGCCTATACTTCTCTCTCCTGAGCTCTAGCTCTCTATACACCTGCCTATTGGATGTCTCTTACTGGTTGACTCACAGATCCTCAAGCCCCAAATGTTCAAAACTCAATTCCCTCACTCTGCAACTCGCCTTACCATACTGACAATCGTGACTGACATCACCATTGACTCAGTCATCCTATCTGGGAGTTCTCCTCTTGCTTCACTCCCCACTTCCATTGTCCCCATATTCCTGAAGCAGCAATGTGGTCCAGTAGTATAGGAGCAGTGTGGTATAAAGAGCACTAGCTTGGAGAGTTGATCCAGGTGTGGATTTGAGGACTATCTCTTATTAGATGTATGATCTTGGACAATTATTTAATTTCTCCAAGCTTCCTTTCCTGATCTGTCAAATGAAGATAACACCAATCATGTTGAAAGGAGGAAACATAGTCATAAATGCAAATTGTCTAATTGTGCTTAGAAGACAGGCAAGGAACATTACTCGGCCCCAATAAATCCAACTCCTAAATATCTCTTGACTCCACTCCACTCTCTCCAGTCTCACTGCCACTGCTTTAATTCTGACCCTGATCATTTCTTCACATGATTAAAGCAATAATAAACCTCCCACCTGGTTTTCCCCTTTTATTCCTTCATCTCACTCAAATCTCATCTCAACTCCTTCTAATCCAGACTCTAGTAGAGCACAACATTATTCAAAGTACAAACTTGTACAAGGTATTATTCAAAATCCTTCTGTGGCTCCCCTTGTGTTAGGGATAAATATCCAAAGTTCTGAGCATTATAAATCAGGTGCTTGGTAGGCCTTCATAAAGTTTGTCGTAAAGGCATTCAGATTTTAGGTGTGCCTCTCATTACTATTACATCAATTTTCCAGGTTCAAAATTGCCTTGTATAGATTTGTAAAACAGGAGGTCCCAATTTACTACAGTATAAACTAAGTGTATTTTGAAAAACTCAACTGCTTTTTACACTATTGGTCTCACCCTAAATCTGGCATTAATGTCTCAACATGTTCTTATTGGACAGCCAAATCTAACACTGCTCCCTTCCAAAACACCTACATGATAAAGAGTTCAAATGTCCTGGTAAGTTCTTAGGATGTACTTAATATGATACAAAATATTCTATTAGCCTAAAACATACTCCTTGAATTCATTTTGTCTCACAGTGTAGTCTGAGGTTGTAATTTTTAAGCCAATCTGCTTTTGCTTAAAACCGCAAAGAATACGGATGTAATTTACACTATCAATCTACAAAAAATAATGTAAACTCATCTGTCAAGCTTGATCTTTTAGAGCAGAAAGGGATTTTAGAATTGTTTATTACAGGCAAACAATAGTTTACACTAAAATAAAAATGAGTTGAAAAATACTAGTCTAGATGCAGGTTTTTGTGCTATATTTGAAGGAAAGTAATCTCTCATATTGATAAAAACCTTATTATCTATATTAGATTTGATTACAATAATAACTTTTGGAAATCAACTCTCTCTTCACCAATATGTTAGTCTATTCACCTTCTGATATACTACCTTCAACTAATTTCATCAGTATCAAGTGTCCCTTAATATATAGCTCACTATACAGATTATACTTAAAACATGGTAGAGAAGAGTGTATTATATTTACACTTATAAAACTTTGAACATATACTCTGCTCTAGGTTAATCAATTACATTAATATCTTAATGTAACTTCCTGGAAAAATTAGGTATGTATAAAAATTAAACTTCTCAGGCATTAGACTATACAAGCCTACCTACAATCTACCTAATCAACTGGCTCTTGTATTAACCAATATTGTCCATTCCTTCTGTAAAACCTACTTTAGCTAATAGCCACAGCACTTCCTTTCTAATGTGCCCAAGTCAAGTGCTTCTGTTCCTACCAGCTGGATTGTGTGCTTATCAAGAGTTAGTTGGGTTTATCACCAAGCCATTTTATGCCAGCCATACTTATTTTGGAATTCTGTTCACTAGTATAACAGATGAAATGATTTAAAAAAGAGAGCTGTTGCTATGAAAACTAAGTTAAATGCTTTGGAAAGACCCTAGTAAAGGCAGGTTGCTTTAAAAAAAAAATGCTGCTTTGGATTAGATATTACAGTTGGAAAAATATTATAAAAATGTAGTTATTTATAAAGACACTTGTAAAAGTTAAGTTCTTGCTCTAAAAATAGAAGTTGCAAGTTATGCATTATTGAGATGATTTTTGCAAGAAAGACTGGCAAAGCTAAACAAAATACTGCAACTAGCATATTCATAAAAAAAATATGCTTGGCCCTATAACCATACACTGGCAAATGAATGAAAATACATTTACATCTATATATGTTTTGCATACAAATGAAATGTTTAAGCCATATATATATTGTGATTTCATGATTCCTCACAGTTGACTTCATGATTCCTCACAGTTCACTTCTTAGACTCTCCAACTACAACTGCGTTGGATAGAAGAGCTTCTACTATTTTAGGGATTAGCCACTTATTCCAAATTCTACATTTAGGAAGACAAAATTACACGTAAATACAAACCATGCTTCTATTGAATACTGTATATTTAAAATGGAAAATTTTTAACAAACATCATTTCCACAGGTTAAAATTTATTATTTATATTCTTTCCTTCACCATGGGGATCAATTTCTGAAAACCAGTGTTTCACCAGTGTTAGCCTGTAATTTGAATCAGAATCAGTATGTACTGTGGTAAATATTTACATTTCATAAGATGACTAACAGGTTAAATATCCATGTTAATAAGATGTTTAAAATATTTCATTAATAGTTCACAAATGATAGTTCATGATCCATCTCTTTAAAGTGTGAAAATACAATATGCATACTTCATGAAGAAAAAGCAATGTAATAAAATACCTTTAAGGTCTTCAAGGACATTCTTCCTAAATAATACTTATTTTTTCTTATAAACCACTTTATGGGATTGCCCTCTTTTTTAAACAAAAAGCTACACAATCAATGGATTTTAAAATACATAGCACTTGGCATGTCTTACTCTGCAGCATGCCCATGGTTCATGCCTTGGACTGTGTACTTTTCTCATTTTCTTGTTTTTTAATAAACTCTTTACTCCCTTGCCTACCCTAAAAAAAAAAAAAAAAAAAAAA
>JAQZBX010102768.1:0-11138 GCA_029593785.1 Cabassous unicinctus | reverse complement strand
TTTCCTGGTTTTTGGAACATCTCGTCTTGTCTCTCCCCTGCATCTCTCTCCTGTTACGTCATTATCTTGCTGCATGGCTCCCAGGGCCTGGCGGCTCACCAGCACACAGAGCCTGGCAGACCATGCACCTTCTATATATATATATTTTTTTTATTTTACCAGGAGGTCCCGGGGATCGAACCCAGGTCCCTCCATATGGCAGATGGACGCCCAACCATTTGAGCCACATCCGCCCCCCTGAGATTTGTTTTTAGTCTTGCTTTTATATTTGCACTGTTTTACTTTAAATTAATTTTTAAGTTCCCTATCAATGAATCAATGGTAGATTATATCTAAGATTTTCAGTCAAGAATTTGGATACTCATAATAACAAGAGGGAAAAAATTTTACACAAGTGTTTTAAAGATTTGAATCCAGTTATAAGTATGGAGTTGTTGAGTTCATGAATTCTAAAGAAAAGCAGAATATAAATCCAAAATCTACACAACTCTCTTTTCAGTAAATATTACAATCCCAGGCAGAAACATATGCAGGTAAATCTCCTGTGCAATTTGTCATCATGCATTTCAACATAACAAGACCATTCTGTTCAAGAAAATGATTTGAAGAAAATGTTATGCAAGTGGTCCTTCTGAAATGACAATGAAAAGGATTCTTATATATAAACTTCTTTTGTTGTCTTCCAAAGAAATTAAGCAACATTAGGCAAGATTAGAGGTATATGATTTGTTCTAAATTTTTTTCAGATCATTTGTATATAATTAATTTAATCTCTTACACCTCACATATTTGCATAAGATTTATTTAGTGAAAGTTTAAAAATATGTATAGAGGAATTACCCTTCTTAGAAACACTGAATTTAGAAAGAACTGATACTGCGCTTATTGGGTCCTTTAGGAATGCTGAGACAGGGTTAGAAAAACAAAGGAATTTGTTGCAAAATAACACTGGTGAAAGATAAAAGGAAGAGGATGTAGAATTGGGCAAGGAAAGCCTTCAGAATATGATGCTGATCTGAAACCTGTGAAAGGAAAGAAGGAAAGGAAGCCAGATTTGGCAGGGAGATCTTCAAACCAGGAGATCAATCTGAAAAGTCTCAGCCAACCCAGTAGGAACTTTGAGCAAATGCCTGTTAGAGGGGTCCCAGGTGAGTAGAAATGGCCAGGCATTAGTACTGCCTCAGTTCTCTGATATTGGCTGGGGCTGTCCAGGAAGAACATGACTCAGCCCAAAAGCTGAAGTCTATCCTGAAGGCACCACAGCTGGAAACTGTCAGCTAGTTGTACTCCTTTGAGCTGATTTGCATTCTTTCTTGAAGACAGCCATGAGCATGACTGCCATACAAAAATTTGCAGCTTTACTGCCCACACCACTGGAACCCTGATCCCACTCTTCTCCCTGTCTTACATTCCTTCCAGACCCACCCTGATATTCTCACTCTTTTCAGCCCTCTGTAAATGCTGCTGTCAGAGCTGCCCAGTAGAGAGACCCAGATATTAGATTCTTTCCAAGTCTCTGTAACCCCCCACCCTCCTTCATTCACATATAGCATTGGGAAGGCTTGAAGCCCAGACAGGCTTTCAAGAATTAGAATTAGTAGCCAGATACTTACGGGTTAAAAAGGCCTTTGCCAGATGTCTAATTACTGCTCCTTAGGTAAAAATGTAGTCCAAGGTCCTAACAAATAACAATTTTTATACCTAGCCCACTTGCAAGTAAGGGAGAAAAGCACTTCCTACTTCCTACTTCCTAGGTTACCTCATTTCTGTGTTTTGGCATATATCAGTTTGCATCATCACCAAAATAACTCTACATTTTCAAATCAATTGAATTACCTTTCTATTATTGAAAAAGGAGCTTCTGACTTTGAACTAATAACTATAGTGGTTTACTTCTTAAAGCAAATGAGTCAGTCATACTCTGCTATCTCCATTCCTCAGAGCATAACCTAGAAGATATCCTCATTTCAACATTTTTGCAGTAGTAAGTTGGTGGCACAAAAAGTTATCTTGAGATACTTTTATGCTTGAGACAGAATTTCCATATTCTACTGATTAACAGTCTGGCTTTCAAAATCAGGTTGTATTTTTAAAATCCTCTACAGCTTTACCCAGTTTTTCCTACCTTTTGAAAGTACAGCTGGGGGAGGAGTGGAAAATCCAGTTTTTCTGGTTATTTCAAAAATAACCACTTATTAAGAACTCACTGCTTCCCAGCTATTTGCTAAGTCAGGGGCTGCAATCTCTGAGGATTCAGTGCAAAGGAGTAGGCATCTCGAATTAAAGAAGCAGGAAGGTGAAGATGTGGGGATGATGATGAACAAGACCATAGAGGCCCAGTCTAAAGGCAGCAGATCTTGCTCAGTTCCAGCTGATTGTTAGCTGGTAGGAATGTGGTTCCAAGATGGCCAAACTTTGAATTTTCCAAGAAAAAATAAGCAGATTTAATGTGGCAAGATGTTTTTGGAAGGTAATATGGCAATCTATCAAATTTTTAAATGTTTCATACTCAATGTGGCCTATAGAAAATCCCTCTCAACTATGCAAAGATATATGTAGAACAGCAGAACTGTCAAAGTGAAGTTGTACAAACTGGGTTCAAAAGGGAAAATATATATAAACGTGATTATTGAAACATTTTAAATTTCCTTCCTCCCCTCCCCTTCCCTCCCCTCTTCTTTCCTTCCCTTCCTTCCTTCTTCTTTTCCTCTTTGCTCTCTTCTATCATCCATCCCTTTTCTTGAGAGGAAGAAGCTGCTAAGTTTCACTCACTAAAATGTCTATATAGACAAAGAATGTTGGCCTGGGAGCAGACTTATCTCTTCTGCAGGCCCTTGAGTGGCGTCATTAACTATACAAATGTAAGGCAAGAAGGCACCCTGCACTGGGGCATGTATAACTGGACATCTTGTTTGATTTTGTAAGGTTGTCTCTCCTCCTTCCTTTGGTATATAAAGAACCAATTCTCATTAGACTTTTCCAAAAGGAGCAACCTGTACCCCAAATCCTACCCCCTGAGGAGATTCAAAATCTGCAAAACCTGTGGAGAAAACACAAGGCCCAGTGGCAGAGTAGGGAAGAGGGCAAGGTTTGGGTTAACCTTGAAATAAAGTTAATCAGAAGGAAGAAAGAAATATCTCGGATAAGCCAGCCCCAGTACTGAGGTTTTGAAAGAACCGGAACTGTAGTTCTTGAACAACTGTTGCAGCCCTCCTGAGGCTGACTTCAGTCCTGGGAGCCGTGACTTTGTGTGGAAACTCAGTGAGTCACTCAGAGCTGTGGTCCCCGTCATTCCAGGCACGTTTTCCTTCCCTTGAGCCACCACTTTCCTTCCCAGGGCTCCTCTGAAGGAGCAGGGCCTTGCCACAGGATCTAAGATAGTAGCCAAAGCTGGGAATTTAGTTGGAGCCTCCGTGCTATGGACTGGAATCGCGGGGAAGGCTGCTCTTTTAGATACAAAAATTCCTATAGGCTAAAACATTTGGAAACATTTTCAAGAAGCCACTGGGAATTTGAGCTGAGCCAAATAGCAATCATTCTGAGGAAAATGTTTTAGCTTTAAATCTTTCACAAAGTTTGTCTAAAATAAGGGAAAATAGCCATGATAAATTTAATCCAATAAGCATTAAATTGAATTAAACAATTATTAAGTATTATTAGTAATTATTATTGAATTAAATAAATATGTGAAATGGTTACCGAGTATGCTAAGTATAAATAATAGACATGAAGGGATATAATTGGATTAAAAAGATAACCAAAACTAGATTCCTGGTTTCAAATAACTTACTGTTGGTCCAATACATAGTCACTAGCCACATGGCCACCTGTAGCTATTTAAATTTAAATTAATTGAAATTAAATAAAGTTACAAATTAATTTCCTCACTCACGGTGACATTTTGAGTGCTCAATAGCCACATTTCCATCAACACAGAAGTTTCCCTAGGACAATGCTGGTCTAGAGCAGGGGTTTTCAGAGCCAGATAGCACATTTTTTTCAGCTTTGCAAGCCATACGGTGTCTGTTGCAACTACTCAACTCTGCTCTTGTAGCATGAAAGCAGCCATAGATGATGCATAAACAGATGGGCATGGCTGTTTTCCAATAAAACTTTATTTACAAAAACAGGCAGACTGGATTTGACCTAAGCATGACAGTTTGCTGAACTCTGATCTAGAGAAAGAAACAATTAACTATGATGTAAGGCTATTAACAATGCTAGAAAGCCTTATTAAAAAAAGACAATAGATTAACATTCTGTAAAAATTCAGATCATCTTTATGGATACATTATCTATAATAATCGATGATTTTTGTTTAAGCCACTGATTTTTGGAGGGCTTTGTTATGCAGCATAGATAATGGATACATTTAATCATTCTTTCATACCTTATATAAACAACTTTCTGAATACCAACACATAGTATGTGTAACATATTCTATCTTCCACTGCTCAAAATCCACATCTCCTTTGAAACCTGGACCAACTTCTTTATGCAAATCTTTCAGTCTTTCCTCTGAACAGGCATAAATATTTTAATATCTCTATTACTGCAAATTGTAGTCTAAGTATTTGTTATATGCCACGATCCTTAAGTTGATAAGTAAGCTCTTCAAGAACAAGGTGCATATCTTTTTCATTTGTGTTACCCCAGAATTTAACAAAAGTTAGGCACCTCACAGACATTTAATAAATTCAATAAATGTTTATTAAATTAATATAACCGTGCTTGATATTACTGTCAGCACCTTGAGAGCCTACATATTTAGCATTTTATAGAAGTTTGCTATTCTGGGTATTTTATAATATTTGTTTAACCATTGCTTACATCCTTGCAATAGCTCAATATTAGGTGTCTGTCCAAAGACACACTGAAACCATGAAATTATATGCATAGTGTTTGACTCATCAAAATTTTCAACTCATGCCCATTTTGTTGATTAATGTCACCATCTCAAGACATAAAAAAGCTACTGTTTTTGTGCATATTTATTTTTTCTAAAAAAAATTATGTATACTTTTTTAAAAAATTACATGATTTACATTTTGGCATTAGCTGAAAGGCAGTTGTGTTTTCACCTAAAGCTGTTGTGAATATATTTTTAAGTGAATATAATTTACATATTAAATTTGCATTTTTATGACCAGAAGCTATAATTGAAAACACTTCAAGAATATTGGACACACAGAAAAGGAGATTATTTATTGCTTAATAATGAAATTGTATCTAGGTAGAAGTCCTTAGTATTAGCTCAAAAAACATTACCAGTTTAAAGTATATTGTCATAAGAAACAATACTGGTAAATGAATGTATATTCTTCCACAGGGAAGAAACCCATTCTATTGTAAGTAATTACAATATGTTAAAGGTCTAGATAAACAGCAACCATATGTTTTATTATTGAACAGATAGATAAATGACCTCTACATTAAAACTACTGTGTTTCTTAAAATTGATAATTAAATTGAAGTTCATTATCTGTTAGATATAATTTTTAACTCTTTAATCACATGAGAGTGAATAAATCAGAAAATACATAAAAGAGTAAAAAAAGAGAATTTAATTTGTATTGGAAGAGATGTTTTTACATACAATTAGATATAATTTCAAAATAGACACAAAAACAGCCATTCATAGTATCTTTCCAGAGTCACAAAGGAATATGGACCAGATAACATAAAATTTCCTAGATTATATTATTTTCTATAGCCTAAACTCAAATATTTTTAGTCTGTAACAAATGTGATTTACTCTCAAAACTTTCAAGTAATGAATACATACATCAGAAAAAAATTTCAAGAAGTAAAATTTAAGTGTTCAATTGTCTAAAAATACTATAACATTTAAATGTTTTATGTAATATTTATGAATTACTGCTTTTATTAATTTGCGGCTCCAATTGTAGCAGATACTGCAGATATATCTTTTTCCTGGAATAAAGCAACACCACTGGTACATGATACACAGCTATTGAACTGATAAATGTTTTGCTCTGTGCTAATAATCAGAAGACACCAGAAGTAGTTAACTTTCATCTAGCTGGACAGCAGGACACCTTTATTGTTTTTCTGCAGAATGGTAGCAACTCATTAGTTCTGTGCCACCAGAGACACTTACGATCTCTTCATCCCTCAGGAGCTTACGCTGGTCCCCTAGACTGATGGCAATATACTGTAGGATCTGGAAAGCATGCAGGAGCAGATATGTCAGGTGCCCTGATAAAATATTTGTATGCTAGAGGGTGGGATATCAATCCCACTAAAATACAGGTATTTGCCCTTCAGTAAAATTTCTGGGGATCCAGTGAAATTGAGCATGTTTATATACCCCCTTCAAAGGGAAGGAGTAGTTACAATAACTTTCCACTACTATAAGGAAAGAGGAACAATGCTGGATGATAATCTTTGGATTTTGGAAGCAACATATACCACATTTGCGCATAATGCTCCCATCTACTTATCAGATTTCCTAAAAGGCTGGATACTCTAAATAGATCCCAGAGCAAGTGAAAACGTAAGAAAATGGAATGCAAGGGTCCTTAGGGCCCAGAAGAACTAAGTGTCTATGACCAGTTGAGATGGTTTTTACAAACTCGGGGTGGGGGCAGTTCTAGTGTTGGCTCCCAAGATCTTTGAGCAAAGCCACATATTTTTAGCAATAACAATTCTCTTTTGAGAAACAGCTCTTGACTTGATCTTGCCCACCCTGGCAGAGAATAAAAGTCTAACCATGGGCCACCAGTGACAACAGTTTGCTATCATAAACTGGGAATTATCTTAGTTCCTACTCAAAGAATTGGACATACCCAGTGGCATTCCATTATTCAAGTGGAAGTGAAATATATGAGTCCAGATTAAGTAGACTCTGAAAACACAAGCAAATTGCATTAGCAGATGATTATAATTCCCAACTTGCCTACTTCTTTTGCTTTAAATCCCTCTCTCAATCTCTATTTATGTCTCATGGAAAGTTTCTTATTATTAATTCACTGAGAAAGGAAAAAGTTCAAGTCTTATTTATAGGTAGCACTGTCTAATTTGCTGACACCAGTAGAAATTAACAGCTAAGGACAGTTTTTAAAAGGGGGAGAAGAGCGAGTGTTAAGACAAATCCTTTAAATGATTTATCTCATTGTCCACTTTGCCTTGAAGAAGAGATAGCATTAGGCAGATATCTGTACCAATTTGTGGACAGTAGTTAATGGTTTGACTGGATGACCATTAGAATGAAAGGGGAAAAAAAAGGAATATAGGTGACAATGAGGTTTTGGGGAAAAGGAATGTGATGGACCTCTTGGAATTGTCCTAGAAAATGAGAATATTTATATTTCTAGTGAATGTTCACCAAAGGGCATTTACAGCAAAGAAATTTCTCAATAATCAACTGGTCAAAATTTCCTGTCATTTGGATGACAGCCTCTTTCTGCAGTCATCCTAGGGCTTGTTCAATGGGTTTGTTATGAAAGTGGAAAACTTGAACAAGCTGTAGGCTCTTCATGGACTTCTTTCACCAAGGCTGACTTGGCCTCTAGCACTTGTGGGTGCCCACTTGTCAAGCAGCAGTCACCAACCCTGAAGCTTATGTGGCAACATAAACCCAGGGAGTGTAGCTAGCCACTTGGTGACAGGTTGATTATATTGGACCCCTTCTATCTTGGAAGGGCTGCTATTTTTCCTTACTGGAATATACATTTACTATGGATCTGGACTTGCCTTCATTGCATGCCTCTGATTTATTAAATGGTTTATTTAGCATCTCTGCATTCCACACAATACTGCTTCTGAACAAGGCATACACTTTATAGCAAAGAGGTAAGGTCGTGAGCTGATCCCAAAGGATTCATTGGTGTTACCCATAAGCAGTTGGCATTATGCCATGGAATTGTCTACTGATGAATCAATTATGGATTGATGTTCTATGTTTAGTGCACTGTCCTACAGGATGTGTTAAATGTTCCAAATCAGTAGCCAATATATGATTATTTTTCTTCTTTGGAACATATATCTGATTCAACATTTGTAAATGACATATACTTTTTATTCTTGTGAATCTGGGTTCTGTGCTTTTTGAAACTTCAGTACCCAAGGAAGGAATGCTTCCTCTAAACACACAAAAAATGTTAATACTGACTTGGAAATCAAGACTATGAGCTGAATATTTCAGGCTTTGCACAACTTTAAACAAACAAAAAATGAGTTTCATTATTGACTTGGATGATTGATTCTGATTATTAAGGGGAAACAGGAATGCTGAGGACAACAGGAATGTGAAGCTGTATACATGGAAGCCACAGAAAATTCTGTAAGGTTTTCTACATACCGTGTTAAAAATTAAAAGAATTCCACTTCTGACTATAATGGAATAATGGGGGTAAGATTTGCCCTCTAATGTTAAACAAATAGAAAACTGGGCAATATTATATGAAACAATGGTTTTCAGACATTGGACAAAGAGCAGTACAAAATAATCTCTGAGAGAAGAGAAACAAAAGAAGTAAGCCCTACAATTACCCCAGCTAACTGCTTAGAGTCTCAAGGCTGTAACAGTAGGTGTAGGTTCCCAAACAGAACATGGCAGCCTTGCTGAGTTGAAGGGAAGCCCAGAGAGCTAGAATTTTTAAGGCAAAGTACTGGAAAGGAGAAAGGTGCACAGCAAAAGATCTGCAGAGTGGTCTGCTTGAGTCTGTGACTGAGTATTTGTCTTGAACCCTCATGGGAGGAATCTACTCAAAGTCTGAGAAATGATCACCAGAAAGCAATAGGCAGAACAATTTCTAGAGCTAATGCAGGGTGGAGAATATTTCATGTTCCAATCAATCAGAGTAGAGAGATATCTGAATAAAAGGATATATATTTCTTTTCATATTAATTACATATATTTTTATTATTTATTATATATATTTCTTTTATTAGAGAAGTTGTGGATTTACAGAAAAATCATGCATAAAATACAGGGTTCCCATATACCCTCCTAATTGATAGGATATTGATTAGAGTCCACAGAAGCTTATTACCTCAGTAGTGGAATCACATTAGTCCTAGACTAAAGGCAGCTCTGGATCTGTCTCAATGGCTTAAAAAGAAGACTCAAAAGAATCCAACTGATTCCAAGTGACTTCATAGCATTCTAGAACAAGGTTTAATAAGCTTTAAGGGAATGCAGAAAATACAATATCAAATACATAAAATTTTAAATGCCTGGCATCCTATAAAAAATTTACAAGTATATAAAGCAGCAGGAATATGTAATTTCTAACCAGGAGAAAAAATGATGAATACAAAACAGACTCCCAAATTAAAAAGATGAGAATCATCAGAAAAGATGTTTTTTTAAAAAGCTATCATAAATAAACTCCAAAAGTAAAAAGATGGGAGAAAAACATCGTTTTAATGAGATTGGAATTTGAAAACATAAAAAAATAAATAGATAAATTCTGGAGATAAAAATATATCTGAAATGAAAAATACATGATTAACAGCAAATTAGACAAAGTAGAAGGAAAGTATGCATGTTTGAAAACATGGCAATAGAAATATCCAAAATGAAACATAGAAAGACAAAAGATGGGGAGAAAAAAGAATAAAGCATTAATGACCTGTAAGTTAATATCAAGCAATCTAACATACATGTAGATGGGGTTGAAGGAGTGAGGAGGGAAACAGAAGGAAAAAAAATAAGGGCAGAGATTTTCCCAAATTTGATGAAAACTACAAACCTACATATCAAAGAAGTTCAGTGAAACCAAACTGAAAAAAAAAAAAAAAAAAAAAACATGAAGAAAACCATTCCAAGACAGTAAAGTGAAATTGCTGAAAACAGTGATAGGCAACCCTAAAAGTAGCCAGAGAAAAAGACACATTACATAGAGAGAACTAAAGATAAGAATGACCACAGTATGGACTGAATGGCGTGTGAATAAAACTGCTTTAAAAAAATGAATGACCACAGACTTCACATCAAAAACCACACACACACACACACAAAACAACAAACAGTAGAGTCTCATCTTTAAAGCAGTGGGGGGAAGAAAACACCTGTCAATATAGTATTCTATACACAGAAAAAAATCTTTCAAAAATAGAAGGTAAAATTGCAACTTTATCAGGCAAAAATTGTGAGAATTCATTGCCAGCAGACCTACACAGTAGAAAACTGTTAAAAAGAAGTTCTTTGGGCAGAAGCAAAATGATTCCAGATAGAAATTTGAAACTAAAAAAAAAGAACAAAGAACAACAGAAATGGTAAACATGTAGGCAATATAAACAACTTTTTTCTCATTTTTAAAATCTCTTTAAAAGATGATTTACTGTTCAAAGCAAAAAACGATAACAATGTATAGCATGAAGAATTAAAACGTATAAAAATAGCACAAAGTCCAGAGAAATTGAAGTATACTGGTATGAATGTCTTACATGGTGGATAAAGGTAAACAGTGATAAATTAAAATGTATATTTAAGTTAATCATCAATCACTTAAAACAAGAAAAAAGGTAGAGCTAATAAATCAATATGCAGATAAATTACAATCATCTAAATTACTCAGTAAAACCAAAAGAAAGCAATAAAGAGAAAAAAGGACAGGGAATAGATGGGAGAAAAGAAAACAAACAGCAAGATGGTGTATTTAGATCCAATCATATTAAAAATCATATAAATGTAAATTGCCTAAACACTCCAACTAAGAGGTAGACATTATTAGATTTAACTTTTTAAAAGCAAAGCGTTACTATATCTGCATATAATAACACATTTAAAATGTATAGACATGGGTTTAAATTTTTAAAAGAATGGAAAAAGCATATATCCTATGCAAATATAAATCAAAAGACCTTTCAGTGGAAAGCAATACTCTCAGGGCTAAAAAGAATATACCTTAATTAAAAAGGGGTCGTGCTCGCTTCAGAAGCCTATATACTAAAATTGGAAAGATACAGAGAACATTAGCATTGCACTTGCGCAAGGATGACACGCAAATTCGTGAAGCATTCCATATTTTTTAAAAAGGGGGAGGTCAATTTATCAAAATGGTAAATATGTATGTATCTAATGTTAGAGCTTTAGAATACATGGTGAAAAAACTTAAAAAACTGTAAGAAGAAATAAACAAAACCACAATTGTAGTTAGAGGGTTTTT
>JAQZBX010102767.1:0-11123 GCA_029593785.1 Cabassous unicinctus | reverse complement strand
GTTGACTGTGCACCCTCAGCTAAGAGAAGCCTTGTGAGTCAGAATGTCAGGAACTGTCCAGGCAGGCACCTTGATTTTCAGGGAAATTTGTCTGAGTCACAAATCATAAAAAAATAAATAAATAGATGCTGTATATTTAGGAACAGGTATAGGAATGCATAAGTGTGGAGGGATTGCCTTTTCCACCAGAGAGACCCTAAAAGTGATAGCTTCAGGGCCAGATGAATGAAAAGGGCCATAATTAGTTTGAATGTTTAACACTTTTTATGAATAATTAGATGCCATATAAGTCACAGCCCAGTGAACTCATAAATTAAACTGGATTTGATGGGTGTTAAAATAACAGATAAAGCAGTCTAGGGGAGTTACTAATTAACTGACCAACTCTAACTGTGCTTTCTTAGCTCACATGCAGGAGCAATTACAATAATCCCAAAATAATGGAGCTCGTTAATGTTGAACTAGGAGGAGACAGCCCAACTGTATTCATCTAAAGTAAGTATATTTTGTACTGAAATTGTGTGCTACTTTTCTTACATCTGTTATTTCTTGTGAGCTTTATTGTGACCTCTTTTTTTACATGTTTTTGTGAGTTTATTTCTCATTTTTTATTAGAAACAAAGCATGTTCATCATGAATAATTCACAGAGGTATAAGGAGAGATATAAAACAAAAAGGAAAACTCAGGGGGAAATTCCAACTGAAGCAGCAGTTATTAAGAATTTTTTCAACATCTTTGCAGACCCTTGTATGTATATGTACAGTAGATATCAGTAGAATAATTTTGCATTTGCTGCAAGGTGAAGTCACTGTAGTATATGCTTAGTCAAATCTCTTTTCCTCCTCCTCCCTTGGGAATGAAATTTTGTCCACTAAGCATTTTCTTCTCTCACCACCTTATTATTGAGATTCTGGTAATCAGTGAAGAGAGAATCAAAGGAAGAGGGAAGATGAACAAAAGGGTAGTGGTTGATCCATTTGGGTGTCAGGCAGAAGTTTGGGGTTGAGAGTGAAATAGGGTATTGGGGAGAGAGAGCCTTCAGGATCTACTCCAGTCAGAGAGTTAAAAAACAAGATGAAAGAAGTGGGGTGTCTTTGTTTTCCAGAGCTGCTATCACAAAGACCAGAAACTGGTTTTGGCTTCAGCAACAGCAATTTATTGGCTCATGGTTTTGAGGCTAAAAGAACCCCAAATCAAGATAGCAGCAAGGTTTGCTTTCTCCTGAAAGACTGTAGCATTCTGATACTGGCCGCTGGCAATCCTTGGAATTCCTCAGATTGTATTTCAGCCTGCCCTTGCATGATGATATCCTCTCATTTCTGGCTTTTGTGAACTCTGGGTTCTCTTTATAAGGCCGCCAGGAATCCATATCAAGGCCCAGTCTGGTCAGTTAACCACATTTTAACTAAAAATGACATCTTCAAAAGGTTGTATTTACAATGGGTACACATCCAACCCACAGGGACATAAATTAAGATGAAGAACATGTCTGTGTTGGGGTACCTCATTCAATCTATCACATGGCTTATCAGAGGAGATAAGATATGATGCTGTAGATTAAGAATTGTATGTTCTTTAATGTTTTCTGAAAGATGCGAGAAAAGACTGAAATGGCTCTGAAAGACTTTCCGCAGCTGGGCTGTTTCTGTGACATTGACCTTGTGCTGAGACCAGACCATGGCGGGATCTGGGATTTATTTGATTTACACATAAATGGGGTTATCTTGACTATGCTTTTTTGTCATTCCTTTTCTCTCAAAAAGATGTCATGGAACTTCTACTCAAGTCAACAAATATAAATCTACATTATTTTTTTAAGTGGATGCATAAAATTTTCTTATATCCTTTTAAGATACATCCTTTTAAGCTGGTCCCATGTTGATGGAAATTTAGGTTATTTCTAATTGTGATGAACATCTTTGCATATCTTTGCATATTTATGTGAATATCTCCTTGAAATAGGTTATCCTATATAGATTTTATGTATCAAAGGGCATTTACGTTTTAAATTTTATTACATCATGCCAACCTAAAATCATCCACATTTATATTCTCACCACAGGGTGTGAAAGTCCTGTAAGCCACACAATCTCATTTTGGTGACAATTACTACAATTTTGACAAAATATCAAGAGCCTACATAAGAAGCAGCTGAAACCCAGGGAGCTTGAGAGAATCTCATCTAAATTGTTGGAACTGAGATAGTTCCAGTCTGTTGGCTTCTATGGAGATATTGTGTATCTGAAAGAGGCAAATGATAACATGTCTGTGATGCCACACAGAAATTAATGCAGGCCAGATAAGAAAGAAGAATACTTAAACCCAGAAAAACGAAACTTTTTCCAGTTCACACATACCACCGCAAAGAGATAATGCTTGGGACAGTACTTTGCAAATCACTAGTGAATGAGGCACCATTTGGGAAGACAGTTACCCTCCCCCATATCTGGATAATTAGGACTGTGTTTTAGCTAATAGAAGGGCATTATAAATGGTGTGGTTTGACCTTGCATTTGAGTATCACTTTTATCTTCTGCATCCTGATAGCAAAATCTAGTAAACAGGGTATTTATTATAAAAATTGCTGACATGGACAGTGCTAATCTAGACAATGTTTCCCTCTGATAGCCTCTTGAATAAAGGCCAGGTGTCTAATTCTGTACTATCTTGCAGCAAATGTGCGATATGCAGTGCTCTTCTTCTGTAAATTTATTTCCCTGGGTAGCTTCTGACGACCTTGACACAGGAGGCCTGTTGATTCCATACTCATTTATGCTCATTTTGTCTCTGGAAACGCTGGTTCAGACAGCTCTCTCTGAGTTTATTTTACTAACTCAGGTCCTGATGGACTCTCAAGGATTTCAGGCTCCAGAGCAGCTGTGTTTAACCTTGTCTTTTAGTCCCTGCCCAAGAAATCCATCAGAATTGGCAGTGCTTCTGAAAACACAAGTGGGACTCAATTACAAATGGAGAAAGCATCTGGGTTAAAATAAACTGTCACCAGACAAAAACTACCTCCTTCCATTTTCTTTTTTTTTTCTTTAAGGAAAACAAGGAACTGGTTTTGATTTTATTCTTTGGTGAGATTTGTTGATCTAATTTTCCTAAATCGTTTATCTCAGAATTTCTGATCGGCAATAAAAAGAGAGGGCACTCAGTTACCTTCCAACCTTATTTAGTAATAAGTATCAAATAAAGATCTAATTTCTGCAGCTCTGCCTTTGGTATTCTTATTTTGAACTAGAATAGCATGGAAAAAGTGGACAGAGGACCACTCCATTGGAGTATTTCTTATGTCACCTAGTTCCTGGGACTCTCGAGATTAGATTGTCACAGTATTTAGATGCACAGAAAAGCAAACAAACACAACTCTTATCTCTATGGTAATTCTGGAGAGACAGGGTAGCCTGTAAGGTTGGAAACCTATGTGTAGTGAAAGTAGTTTCTCTTAGCAGAGGGTAATGAATAGTAATTATTTTCAACTAGGTCTTCCCCCAAAAGGTGGTCTCACGATCTGAGAAACATTGTCAGTGGGAAGTGGCCAAAAAAGAAAACATGATGAATTTCATATTGCTCTAGTTCTGGAGATTCTCAGATGATCATATACAGGCCTGGTTATCTTCAGAAGCTGTCTTGTGCAATATACAATATGAGAGGAGAGGAACTTCTAATTTACTGATATTTTAAAAGAAGGCTTTCAAGTATCCCTAAGAAGGGACACGATAGGATTTATGTTGGAAATAGATCTGAAGATTTAGGAGCGACTAGAAGATCAGAACTGTAGACAAAACCATTGTCTTCCATCAGCCAACTTAAAAAATTGTTTAACCCCCTGCCAAATTATCTGGCCTATTTAGCTTAGCAGCATTATTGCCCCTTTCTGGATTCTTCCCTGTGTCAAAGGAGAGAAATCCAGAAGGGCATTTTCCAGAATCCTTTTCTAATAGCATTCTGGGTTAAATCTGCAAAGGAGAAGAACTTAATGAGAAATTTGGAAGGCAGGAGAGAAAGAGAAGCCATTTTCTTCTGCAAAAGCTGTAGGTTAGGAGCTGAGATGATTGACGTCTGCCATTGGCCCCTGGGGGCTCTTGTAAACAGGTAGCTCAGCTAATAAAAGCAGTGGCTTACCTGGCTGTGATCTCTGCACCTCAGGTTTCCTAAAGTGGCCTTCCTGACCTTTTCTCTTCCAACTCCTCCAATGGTTATCTGCACCTTTAATTCTATTTAGCTAATACCTTTCCACTCAAAATACATAGTCATTTCTTTCCCCTTGAATAATCTTGACTGACACAAAGGCCTGGTACATTTGTTGATAAAACCAAATTTCTATTGGCACCAAATTAGAGACAGACATAGAAAATACATGTTCCAAAGCAAATGAATTTGTAGTGAAAGGACAGTGGTTATGTTTGGGGAGGGGTAAGAGGATAATGATTGGGCAGGCAATGAGGGGGCCTTAGGATGTTGGTAATGTTTGATTTTTTGATTGAGGTGGTGGTGAGATGGTTGTGTTTTCTTTGTGATAATTCATTAAGCAAGACAATCATAATTTATGCATTTTTCTTTTTTTAAGCTAAAATTCAATAAACAAGTTTATTTAAAAAATGTTAGGCTGGTGGAAAATTTCATTTTTGGTGTCAATCCTAAAATGACAGCTGAGTTATTGAGTACAATATTACTCTTTGACAGATGACACAACTGAGGCAGCAAGAGATTAAGAATGTTCCCAAGGTCTGCCTTCAAACTCAGTTTTCTATCTGTTTATACCCTGACTTAATGTGAGAATTTAAAAGATCATGTTTCCCTAGTTATCCTTTGTTCATTTTTTAAAATTCATAGTCAAATAAGAATAAACTTTCTATAAAAACAGATGATAAACATCATTCCAAGCTAATACATCATTGAGACGGCATAAAGGTAACATCTGTAAATAATGCACTAGCCTTGCATTTAGAATTTAGGAGCAGGAAGCAGAGGAGCTGTTCCAACTATGGGCTGTTGGGAATGAGATGTGATTCTAAATCAAGTGAACCACATTGTACAGTGCCACCAAGAAAGGTAAATGAGGTACTGGCTGAAAACCTATACTAAGAGAACATTAGTCTATTTCCCACAGATTCTACCACCATTGAGTCACCCCTTAGGGATTGGAATTCCTAAGGTGTAATGGAACCTTCAGTTAAACATTACTTTCCCTGCTGTTCTTCTCTAGAGATTATGAGGTGACCTGTAAATGACCCCCAAACAAAGTCTGTATTGCAGGGAGTTTCACCAAAGGAAGGCTATATCTGGAGGGTTGTAGATGTTATAGTTAACAAAGAAGGGGAAGGTCCTTTCTGCAGAATTCTCCCCTAACATTCATTAGGGCCCAAATCTTTAGTTCCTTGTATCACATTCTAGGTCCATTACAGCAAAGGTGTGGTTTTGTAATCTTTTAACTCATTTCTTTCAGAGTTTAGCAATAGTGTGTGCTTTTGAGCCCCTTGCCTTTTTCTGAACTTGCCTCCAGCATAATTTAGAAAAGACTACTTCTCACAATTCATTCATTCAACAAATATTTATTGAGCTCCCACTATATGCCAGGCAGTAAGCTAGGTGTTGAGGACACGTAATGAATAAAATGCAGTCCCTGTCCACAAGAAGCTCATGAATGATTGCAGAACAGTCATGCAAAATAATAATTTAGTTACAGCAATAAATTTTGGCACTGGTTAAAGCATATCATTCAAGTCCTAACTATGGGTTTTAAATTCTGTTTTCTTGATAGCTCTTTGCTGGTGACCTTCTGACTCCGAGGCTCATTGCTATTTTGGATGAAAGGCTTTTTGAGAATTCATCCCACTTGACTTCATTTAAATGTGCCAACCTTGAGTATAGTTTGGGAGCATCCAAGTTTAGTAGATGAGAAGAATATACATATTAAAAACAGGCTGGGACAACTTCTGCTTGAAACTGATATTAGAAGTCTTAGGAGCAGGGAATTTTATGGCAAGAGATTCCCACGGTAGCAACTTTCAAACTAGGTTTGAGAAAGTTCTAGGAGACATACTGATGTGTTGAAAGAAAGTAAGGTCAAAGATCATGTTGAGTATGTTTAATTGCCATGTGTCTATCATCAGATGATACTTCAGGGCTAACAGCCCAGAGCATGGAAACTCAAGGGTAGTTTCTAGCAAGATAATTCTATTCCAGATCAAGAGATACCTCCTTTCACTTATTCCTAATTCATTGATGGGGCAGACACTTTTTTTCTGCTAGATGTGATCAGAGAGCAACAAGAATAGATGATCAGTCATTCCAGATATTTTGATTGGGCTGTCGTAGGGAGTGTTCCCCATAGCTCCAGCTAATTACAGTGTATTTCAAAAACTAAATAGAGAGAGAGAGAGAGAGAGGAAGGAAGGAAGGAAGGAAGAAAGAAAGAAATGACTTGTGCTGCCAGCTAGAATATAGAAGGATATGAAAGACCTATGCTTCTATGGTAATAAAAAGAAACACATATAAAATAAATCATAACGTATCTCCTCACTGTATCAGAGTTGGACTCATTTATAATTTTCCCACACATGGTTCTTCTGCCCCTTTTATTTGAACCTATAATTAGCACAATAGCTGTTAAATATATGTCCCCATCGCTGAGATCTTCAGCTGTTCATATGCTGGTTGAGCCCTGAATCTCAGTAGAGTTGCAGCTAACACCTACTCTCCAGTTCATCAGACTCACCCAGGGCAACTAACAAAGGATGATGATGAACAACACCCATCCCAAAAAACAGAGTATCTACAACTATAATCAAGATAGTTCCATCCATCTGCCCCACGGGATCTAAGCCTCTACTCAGCTGGAAGAAGAGTGGGCATCACCATCCCAAAATCCTCAAGACTGAGGAATGAACAAACACAAAGGGGGAATGCAACTATGGACCAAAGTATACTTTTTATTATTCTAGGAATGGAAGAACTTGTAACATTGATATAAAGACAGTGGTCACCAGAGGTTCTGATGGGAGGGAGAGGGAAGAGTAGGTGAACATGGGGCATTTTTGGGACATTGGAATTTTTCTGCATGATACTGCAATGCCAGATACAGGCCTTTATACATTTTGTTGAAGCCTATAAAATTGTGCAGTACAAAGGGTAAACTATAATGTAAACTATAGACCATGGTTAGTAGCAATGTTTCAATATGTATTCATCAATTGTAACAAATGTTCCACACTAATGAAAGATGTTAATGGGGGAAAGTGTGCTAGAGGGAGGGGTTGGGGTATATAGGAATCCCCTATATTTTTGATGTAACATTTATATAATCTAAAGTGCCTTTAAAAATAAATAAAAAATAAAAAATAAAAAATAAAATAAAAAACATACTTTCCTCTGGGGCTAGCAAAGAGACTCAAGGAAGCCTTGATGATCAGAATCGGCCCAACAATTATCTGCCCACACCCACACCTGAATTTTACTGAGAAGTCAGCCATCAGGAGGAGGATCATAGGCAGAGAGAAATAACAATAGCTTGTTCCTGGGATAATTGTATTGAAGGCCCTGACTCTGCTGAATCCAAAGGTGAACCAAAGCTATCTGCAACTGCAGCCGAGCTTTCTCCTAGCTCAAATACTGCCAAGATCAAAACAGCAGGGGAAGGAAGGTCGGGTTATGCTCAACATTATTTTTCATCAGACAAATGGAAATTAAAAACAAGGTGAGATGTCATTTCCCATGCACAAGAATGGCTAAAATTAAAAGTATGATTGGATGTGAAACAACAAGAACTCTTATCCACTGCTGGTGGGAGTGTAAAATAGAGTAACTATTTTGGACAACTCATTGCAGTTTCTTAGAGTGCTAAGTACACCTATTCTATGACAAAGCAATTCTATTTCTAGGCATATACCTAAGAGAAATTTTAAAAGTATGTCCACAAAGAGACATTCAATAATGTTCTCCACAGCAGCTTTATGCATTGCAGCCTAAAATCCTCCTCAAAATAACTCATGTCCATCAACAATATAAAAATAAAAATATAGATAATAGATATAGATATAAATAAGGTGGTCTATCCTTACAAGAGAATACTATTTGACAACATAGAAAGAACAAACGACCAATACATGCACCAAAAATGTAGAATAATCTCGAAAACATAGTGAGAGAAAGAAGCCAGGTAGGGAATAGTACATATTGGAAATTTCATTTATATGAAGCTCAAGAATAGGCAAAACTGATGTCTCATGGCAGAAATCAGGAAAGTGGTTGTCTTTACAAGGGAGGGTCAGTTTTTGATTAAAGGGTCACAAGAAAATTTTCTGGGGTGTCTTAGTTTCCTAGGCCTGATGTAACAAAGTTACTACAAACTGGGCTGAAACAAGAATTTATTGTCTCTCAGTTTTAGAGGCTAGAATTCCAAAATCAAGGTGTTGGTAGGGTCACACTTTAATTGAAGGCGAGAACAATATCCTCCAGGCCTCTTCCAGCCTCTTGTGTTTTGCCTGCAATCCAGTCGTTCTCTGCCTCAGAATTCACATGTCATTCTCCCCTCTGTCTTTTTCTCTCTGGATCTATGTCCAAATGTCCTCTTCTTATAAGGATATATTGGGCTAAGGACCCACCCTACTCCAGTCTGACCTCATTTTAATAACTGCAATGACTCTATTTCCAAATAATGTCACATTCTGAGGTACTGGGGGTTAAGATGTCCACGTATCTTTTCAACCCATAACGTGGTTTATGGGTTGGATAACCAATGTGCTTAAGAGCTGTGCATTACCATGGATAAAACCATAACTCAATGAAAAATATTAAAATCTAAAATAATAATCCTCATGTAACAAAATAGCTTATGACAGCTTTCCATCCCTGACTGCAGTGTGGATGACACAGGGAACAACCCAGAGATTCCTGGACACAAAAATAGTTAATAACCACTCCTCTAGACTTGGAAGCATCTCCTTTTTGTTGTGGCTGCTAAGAGATGCCTGGAAATTTTCAGTTAAGAGGCAGTATGGAGTGATTAGAGCTGCAGGCTCCCTCTCCTTCTCCAGCCTGGGTTTTTTGGATCATCAGGGCCCTGACCCAGGCTTTAGGATGAGGCTGTGGTCCTCTCACCATCTTGGTTCTGCTCCTGGGTTTCAATCCTCTCTTGGACTGCCTCATCCTGTAGTGAGTCCCTCCAGAATCCTGCCCAAGATCCAACATGCTTGTCCTGAAATAGGTTGCTTTAACCATAGCCAAATTTCTCCTTAAATCAGGAGCTCTTAACCTGGGTCTAACCCTTAACAGATCTCTGGATAGAATTCATGGATCCATGAATTTTGCTGGGGAAGAAATGGACACGCACTCATTGGTCATTTCCCAGCAGTTGCCTAACACCTCTCTCCCTTTCCTATTGTGTGTAGATGTTTCAGTCTGTTTCCATTCTGCAGCCAGGGGGAGATTTTAGGTCTAAAGAAAAGCTCCCACCAGATCTTAAACCCAGAAACCCAGAACAAGCAGCCCCAGATGCTTATCATTATGGGAACACTCAGTGGCAGGGCCGCCTTGCCCTGGAGTGTGCACATACTCAACACTCAGACAGCACAGAGACTCTCCTTTTTGACACGAAGTGGGGCAGGCAGAACTGCCATCAACTAACCCTGAGCAGTTGGCCTCCCCAGGAGACTGGCCATGATGGGGTCTCTTCCCCTGCTCTTTTGGACCCTTTGTGCTACATATGTAATAAATTGGTCTTTTGCTGAAATTTTCTGTTGTGCCGGAGCCTGTGTTTCCAGACACAGTGTGCAGCAACTCACAACACAAACTTGAATGGCTTAAAATTCCTAAACTCTGATGGAAAGTTGGCATTTTCTTTAATCATGGATGTAAGCAACAAGCTGTATTAACAGTAGCTGTGACTGTCATGATTAGAAAATCACAGATAATTTTATATTGCAATAGCTATGTCAGGAATCTCAAAACATTGTGTACGGCCATCACGACTTTGAAATCACGTCAATTATTGTACCTGCCACTAGATTCCTTGTGTAATGAATTGATAAAGATAGATATATATCACATTAAAACTATTTTGATAACTGAATACAGTGTAGCTGCTTTCCATTGTAATGCTATGCGTTTTATTTTTGCATTTGCAAGCATTATTCTGAGAGATCTGTATTAGTTTTCTATTGCTGCTATAATAAGTTAACACAAATTTAGCAGTTTATAACAACACAAATTAATTATCTATAGGGAATAAGTCTGACATAGATAGGTCTTATTAGGCTAAAATCAAGGTGTCAGCCAAGCCTTTTCTAAAGGCTCTAGGGGAGAATCCATTTCCTTGTCTTTTCCAGTTCTAGAGGCTGCCTGAATTTCTTGGCTCATGGACTACTTGCTCTATCTACAAAGCCAGCAGATTGAGTTCTTCTCACATCCCATCACTCTAACTTTCTCTTCTGCTTCCCTTTCCCACTTACAAGGACGCTTGTCATCTGTGTCCTTATCTGGGACTCACCCAGATAATCCAGGACAGTCTTTCTATTTTACAGATTAGCAATCTTAACTCCATCTGCAAACTTCATTCCTCTCTGCCATGTAAGGTAACATATTCACAGGGCCTGGGGATCTGGACATAGACAGCTTTGGGGACCATTGTTTTCTGCTTATCACAAGATCATAGACTTCACCAGACTATCCAAGGGGTTTATGGTATAAAAGGTTTTATACCCAGTCCCATATTCTGGTCTGGCCTGCGTTTGCCTGGTCCTGGCTGTTCTGCTGAGTTGTGCCTGACCTCACTCTGGCCACATCTGTGGCCAAACTGGATAGGATTAGCCTGTCCCCTGTGGGAGACACACCCATACACCTTCTTCCCAGACCAACTGCCCCTCCTGTAGACTTCTGTTCAGTATTGCCTCTCTGTGAAGCCACTCCAGGCACTGCTTGACATAGCTGCCTCTGTTGTGCTCTCTGTTGCCCAGATCATTTTTCTCCCTTCATGGAGAAATTCCAATTCTATTTCTCCAGCTCAACCACACACGTCTTGAGGGCATGACTGAAGTTTGTTCACTGTAGATCTCCAGCTTGTACTTAACAGAATCCAAGCCACCATGAAAAGTTATGTTTTGTGGAATGAATAAATGAA
>JAQZBX010102766.1:0-11123 GCA_029593785.1 Cabassous unicinctus | reverse complement strand
TTGCATTCTCCAAGACTAGAAGACTAGAAGACAAAAATAAGATAATTATTTTCAGATTTCATATATAGTGTTTCTGATTCATTCTTTCAATATATTAAGTAGATAAAATGATGAAAATATATATTAGAGTTTCTGATTGGTTTCTTATATGTGAGGACCCATAATCCAAAAATTAATGATTTAATTTAGGCACAAGTATCTCTAGTGAATGAATAAAAAGTCTCATATATGGGATAAGTAATTTTCAAAGCAAATACAAATTTAAAGAGTAATAAAAAATTATTAATATTCAGCTTTGATCAGAATGTTGAAGAAGCAATTATCATTAATTATAACCAGTTCTGCTATTATTGTTACTTCTGTTCCTTATTTTATAGGGCATTAATGTGGTACCTAACATACTTTTTAATACCTTTCAAATTATTTTCCTCTCAATAATTATTTATATTACATAGTATATATAATAAAATTATACTGAGTATATTACCTCATTTACATTTATACATTATATATATCTGTAATTTTATAAATACATTTTAGAGCTGTAATGTGTAAAAAATAATACAGTTTTTTAAAATGATGTAAAAATTAAATGGCAAGTACTTATATTTTGCCCTCACTAACACTGATACTTTGGATGTGCACACTACAATTTGAAGACCAGAGCCCTAATGCAAATAGTCATCATTACCTTTACGGTGTATAAAGTTGAATAAAATATCTATTTAAATAACCTAACATAGCAATTGTAAACACATAATATAACATCACATTAAAAAAGAAAAAAAAAAAAAAAGAACTGAAAGGGGAAATGGAAAAATACCATAATAAAAGAGTTTAATTATCATAGCAACTGATAGAACAGTTAAAACATAAGCAGAGACAGATTTGAGCAGCAACAATATTTAGCAACTTACCTAATTTACTTTAGTAGAACACTCTATATACTACACCTAAAGGTAATAAATTCTTTGCATATAGATATTGAATATTTACCAAAATAGAACATATTCTGTAAGAAATACATAACAAAAGTCTCCACATAGTACAAGAGACTGTAACCACACATGAACTTGAACTTCAAGAATTAGTTAAGAGAGGGGATTATTGAAATCAGTGACTCTAAATGTTCATATGTTCGTTTCACCTTGCAGTTCTATTAGTTTGCTTCATGTTTTAAAACCTGTTATTGATAAATAAATATTTATGAATTTTATATCTTCTTGGGTAATTGACACCTTTATTCTATGAAATGTCTAAATTCATCCAAATAATCTTTGATCAGAATTATACTATTTCTGTTATTAATATATTATTATATAATATAATATATAATAATATATTATTATATACACTCTAGCTTTTTAAAATTCATGTTAGCCTTTAAATATTTATCTTTTTTACTTTTAACCTATTTATGTCTTTATATTTAAAATGCATTTCTTGAACACAGCATAGAGTTGTCTCTTGCTTTTAAATTTTACCAGAGAATCTCAATATTTTGAATGTGGTGTTTGGTTATTTAAAATAATTATAATTGTTTATATGTTTAGGTTTAATTATGTCATACTGCTATTTATTTATCTTTGATTCTTTTTTTGTTCACACTTTCAGTCTTCATTTGGTTTTTTTATTTTTATTTTTATGTACCTCCAATACTATGATAATACTATTTTAATTGTCATTCTCACAGTTAATATTCTCGGTGCTTAAAACTCTTGCTTGTCCCTTTCTCTCCTCCCAGGAAAAGACTAAGTTTATTTATTTAAGTTTTTTGTTCAACATCTACTTATGGGTAGACAATGTCCTAGGCATTGCATAAACACCAATGGGGGTGGGGAGGAGGATAAGATGTCTCATCCCATGGCTCTTACATTTTGTGCTGAAAAGAAAACCAAAATAAAGAAATAAATGTAAAAAATGTCAGGGGTGGCTAATATAAGGAGAAATAAACAGGGTCAAGTATATATTATTGTTTTATATTTATATGTCAGGGAACACTTTGCTGGTAATAAAATAGTGGAGAAGATACCTGAATAAATGAAGGAAATAAGCCATTACAAATCTGGGGAAAGAGATTTCCATGTTGGGTCATGGGTGAGTAATTTTTTTCTTATAATAATTGCTTTAAACACTTTTCTACTTATTGATATGCAGAATAAGTTTAATTCCATTATCTCATTTTTTATTTTATGCTCTCTCATCTTTTTTTAAAAAAAATCTTATACTATATAGTGTACTTTTAACAATTATTTTCTGATATTTAAGAAAATGTGTATATGTTTTCTATTAGCTTTATAACAATACTTTAATATAATACCCTTAGTTGCCTTTAACTTTTCAAAGCCTCTATTTTTTCCTTAGCATAAGCGAAAACAAAACAGTTTCTAAAATATTCCTCTATCTCTTTTTCCTGCCTATATCATTAATTTTGGTGAATAATTTGATGCTTGTGTTTATTCCTGTATTATTAGGTGTCTTAAGCTTTTGCTTTGTGATTTATCAACTTTCAATATGCTTTTACTGCCAACTACCAACTATATAGCAGCTATACAGCTGATTCTCTCTCATTTTCTTCAAATTCTTTCCTAACAATTCAATTCTTGCTTTACATCTGTCTCTTGTATTTTCATTCTTTTTTTGTTCACACTTTCAGTATTGATTTGGTTTTAATAAGCATATTTTAGTTTATTTGTTGGATTGTTAGCAATAATTACTTATTTTCTAGTTTTGTTTGTTGTTTCAGGTGTGTGGTATATATATTTAACTGCTCAATATACATTCTTTTAATATTATAGCACTTCATGTATATTATTAAAATAAAATATTATACAATAGCATACTTCTGTTATTTCACCTCATTGGGGATATTGTTTTCTTTATAAGAAAAGTTGTGTCTTTAAATAATAATCTGCATAAAATACAGGTTTTTATATATAACACTTCGTAATGAACGGCTGTCATCGGTATGGAACATTTTAACAACTGATGACAGTACATTTTTATAAAAGTACTATTATTTAAAGTCTATGGTTTAACATAGGTTTCACTGTTTGGATAGTGTAGTTCATGGATTTTTTAAATTATTATTTTACCATGTATAAAATCTAACATTTATTTCCCCCTTTAATTGTATTCAGATATATATTTCAGTGCTGATAATTGTGTTCACAATATTGTTCTCCCAACACCACCATCTATTACCAAAATATTACTATCACTCTAAATAGGAATCATGCATATTTTAAGCCTTAACTTCCCATTCCCTTATCCAACCCAATGCCTTGTTACCCTTTATTCTAGATTCTAACTCAACGAGTTTACTTATTTGAAATATTTCAAAACTGTGAGACCATACACTATTGGCCCTTTTTTGTCTGTTTTTCCCCTCAATTTGATGTCACCATTTTCATCCATGCTGTGGCATGTATCAGAATTCATTCCTTTTATATGGCTGAATAATATTCCATTATATGTTAAACCATATTTTATTAGTCACTCATTGGTTGGTGGACACTGGCTTTGCTTCCTTCCTTTGGAAATTGAGAATAATGCCACAATGGATATCAGTGTGCAAATATCTGTTTGAATCCCTGCTTTCAGTGCTTTTGGTTATATAACTAGTAGTGGGATTGCCAGTCCATATAGCAATTTTATACATAGCTTTCTGAGGAACTGCCATCCCTCTTCCACAGAAGCTGCACCATTGTATACTGCCACCAAAAAATGAATGAGTATTCCTATTTCTCTACATGCACTCACTCTTGCTATTTTCTATTATTTTTTATAGCAGCCATTCAAATTGGTGTGAAGTAATATATGGCATTTTGATTTGCATTTTCTCAATTGCTAATGATGTTGAGCATCTTTTGATGTACTTTTTAGCTATTTGAATTTATTTTTTGGAGAAATGTCCATTTAAGTCTTTGGCTCACATTTAATTGGTTTGATATTGTTTTGTTCTTAATTTGAAGCATTTCTTCTTTTACATATTTTAAAAGATGCTTAGATTACATAAATGTTACACAAAAATTACAGGGATTTCCATGTTTGCCACATCCCAAACCTCCAATAACATCTACATAAACATTTTTCATTAGTGTGGCACATTACCTTCAATGGATATGCACATCCTGGGGCTTTGCCGCTAAGCATGGACCATAGTTCACATTGTAGACCACACTCTCTCCACACAGTTCTGCATCTTATATGTTAATGTAAAATGGCCTATATCTGTCACTGTAATGTCACTCAGAATAATTCCCAAGTCCTGAAAACGCACCTGCATTACAACTGGTTTTCCCTTTCCTGACCCAAAAGTGTCCAGTGGCCACTGGCCCACCCTCACTGTTGTAATTTCTTCCATTGCTTGAATCACATTATGTCTACAACAGAATGAGGAAAGGAGAAGGAGGTTGGGTATATGGGAGTCTCTAGTATTCTGTGTGTGACTTTGCTGTGACCTAAAACTTCTCTGAAAATCAAATGAAAATTCGGGAGACACTGGGGAGTGAGAGGGGGCAGGAACCACAGTATAGACTGGACACCTGATAATGAAGTGATAAAAGGAAAAAATGTTAAATTTTTTTTTAAATTTTTTTGTTTTTTCCCATTTTTTGAATATCCCAATCCTTTAATTTTATTTTATTTCCTGTTTTTTTTTTAAATTTCCATGTATTTTATCTCTTATATTTAAACTTACCTTTATTATTTCATTTTCCTATTAATTCTATTTGGCTATTATATGGGCTTCATCTTCAAGGAAGGTTTGAATCACAGAAGGGTTACAGAGGGGCCAGGAGAGGATCATTGGTGGGGGGTGTCTGGGATGGGGGCTTCATGGGAGGAAGTTCACCTGAATGTACATGAAAGACATATAAAATTGTTCAAATGATCAAGGGGTGGGGCACAGTCACAGTGGGTAGACAATCACTCAATAAATGAGAGAACACTGAATTCCCAGCCTGGAGAGCTCTGCCACATTCTCCAAGGGGGCAGCAACTGTCCCCCAAGTGCAGGGGCAGTGTCTGGCAAAAGAGGAGGTCCCACTGATGGTTTCTTGTTATTGATGACTAGCTTTACGAGTCTTTGCTCTTATAATTGAAACTTAGCCTACTGTTATGGGCTGTCTAAGAGTTGCCACCCAACAGCCTCCTTGTTGCTCAAATGTGGCCTCTCTCTAAGCCAAACTCAGCATATGAATGCATTATCTTCCCCCCAACATGGGACATGATTCCCGGGGATGACCCTGCCTGGCAACAAGGGATTAATACCAAGTGCCAACTGGCAATACAACTGGAAAAAGACCTTGAATAAAAGGGGGAAAAAGTAAAGACAAATGAGTTCATGTGGCTAAGAGACTTCAAAGAGAGTCGGGAGGTCATCCCACAGATAAAGCTTATGTGCAATTCAGTAGGATCTCATAGAACACCAAAGTGGATATCACTCCACACAGAGGGACACCTGTGGGCTCTGGAGACACCCAGGTCCTATATAAGGGGGGAGAGCCCCAGAGATTGATGCCTTATCAGTGGGCTCTACTTTGGAATCGGTGCTCCTGAGAGTGACAGAGTTGGACTCAAATAAGTCCTCCCTGCACATGGTCCATCAGTCCCTTCTATTCAAACCTATATGTGATGCTGGAGTTTGTAGGTGTACTTCCAGAGACTGGAGGCTGTGGCCTGCCCATGTGTCAGCTGTGCCTGGAATCTCAATGGAGCTGCAACTCCTACTCTACAGCTCACTGGACTCACCCAAGTCACCTGGTGAGGAGACAATGATGGACAACGGCCGTCCCAGGGAATGGAGAGAGCCTGCAGCTGCAGGCAGGATAATCCCATCCACTGTATCCATGGGATATAAGTCCCCTCTCCCTTGGAGGTGGAGTGGACATCACCATCCCAAACTCCTCAGGTTTTGGGGAAGAGCTATGGACTAGAGTGAAGGATTTCATTATATATTCTGAATATTAATCCTTTATCAGATATGTTGTTTTCAACTATATTCTTCCTCATGTAATTTGTCAGTTTACTTTCATTATAAAGTTATTTAAGGAACAAAAGTTTTTCATTTTGATGATATCTTATATATGTTTTTCTTTTGTTTCTTGTGCTTTGCTTGTAAAATCCAATAAACCATTGAATAACATAATGTCCTGATGATGCTTCCCTGGTTTTCTTCTAGGACTTTGCTACCTCTCTCTTTTATAATGACGTCAAGGACCATCTTGAGTTGATTTTTTGTGTATAATGTGATGTAGGGATCCTCCCTCATAAATAAAAGAAGTTTTATTGAGACATATTCACATACCATACAATCCTTCTAAAGTTTTTAATCAATGGCTTTAATATAATCGCACTGTTGTACATTCATCATCACAAAAATTTGAGAACAATTTCATTGCTCCAAAAAAGTAAACTCCACACCCCTTAACAGTCATGGCTCAAACACTCTATCCTTCCCCAATTCTATGCAACCACTAATTTAATTCCATCTTTATGAATTGAATTATATTTGCATTTTATATACATGGAGTCATACAACATGTGCTACATTGTATCTCCTTTATTTCACTTACCATAATATTTTGCCTGATATTAGCATCTTGTAAACACACATTCATTCAGTTTCAAAGAAAAACAGACTTATATATATAATATTACTGTTATTCATTTTTCACATGAGCTTTCACTATGCTATACAGTCCCACATTATGTTTTTTTAGTTTTCCTTAAAGTAATATACATAACCTTAGAGTTTCCCTTTCAACCACTATCATAATCATACAATAGCACTGCTAGTTACAAATACTAGGAAGTGATTCCAACTTTTCTATTCATTTCCAAAGATTAACAAACAACTTTTACCTGTTCTGCACAGACTAACCCTCAGCTTTCCATTCTCTAACCTCAGTCTACTTTCTGGTGACCTATATTCTAGTTTTAAACTCCATGAGTTTACATGATATATTTAATTCATAATAGCACAATCATACAATATTTGTACTTTTCTGTCTGGTTTGCTTCACTCAATATAATATCCTCTAGTTTTATCTTCTTAAAGCTGAATGCTGATCCATCATGTGTATACAGTTTTTTAATCCATTCATTGGTTGATGGACATCTGGGATGTCTTCACCTTTGGGCCATTGTGAATAAAGTCCCTATGAACATGAGTGTGCAGAGGTCAGTTTGTGTCACTGCTTTCAGTTTTCTAGGTATATACCTGATAGTAGAATTTCTGGATCACATGGCAAATCTATATTCAACTTATTTAGGAAATGCCAGACAGTGCTCCACAGGGGCTGTACCATTCTACATTCCCAGCAAAAGTGAATAAGCATTCCTGTCTCTCCACATCCTGCCAACACTTGTAGCTTTCTGTCTTTTTAATAGTGGTCTTTCTAATAGGTGTGACGAGATATCTCATTGTAGTTTTGGTTTTCATTTCTATCTTTGCTAGTGATGTTGAACATTTTTCTTGTGTTTTTCATCATTTGTATTTCTTCTTTGGACAAGTGTCTATTCAAGTATTTTACCATTTTCTAAACAGGTCATTTATATTTTTATTGTTGAGTTTTAGGGTCTGTTTATATATCACAGATAGACTGTTGTCAGATATATGACTTCCAAATATTTTCTCTCATTGTGTAGGCTGCCTTTTTATCCTCTTCCCAAAATCCTTTGAGGTACAGAAGTGTTTAATTTTGAAGAGATCCCATTTATCTATTTTTTCTTTTTTGCTTGTGCTTTGGGTGTGAGGTTTAAGAGACCCCCACCTACTATAAGGTCTTGTAGATGTTTCCCTACATTATCTTCTAGGAGTTTTATGGTTCTGGTTTTTTATGTTTACGTTTTTGATGCATTTTGATTTGGTTGTTATGTAGGCAGCAAGATGTTGTCCTCTTTCATTCTTTTGGTTAAGGATGTCAAATTCTTCCAGCACCAATTGTTGAAGAGACTTTTCTGTCCTATTAAAGTGGACTTGGTAGGCTTATCAAAATCAATTGACCACAAAGGTAAGGGACTATTTCTAAACTGTCAATTTGATTCCATTGAGCAACGTTTCTGTCATTATACCAATACCATGTTGTTTTGATCACTGTAGCTTTGTAATTTGTTGCAAGGTTAGGCAGTGAATGTCTTCCCACATCATTCTTAATTTTTAGGATGCTTTTTGCTATTCAGGTGCATTTCCCCTTCCAGAAATTCTGGTAATTGCCTTTTCTCTTTCTGGAAAATAGGTTGTTGAAATTTTCATTTATATTGCATTGAATTCATATACCACTTGGGTAGGATTGACATATTCACGATATTTAGTCTTCCAATCTGTGAACATGGAATGTCTTTCATTTGTTTAGGTCTTCATGCTTACCTTTAGTATTGTTTTACAGTTTTCTGAATACAGGTCCTGAACAACTTTGGTTAAATTGATTCCTTTTAATAAAAATGTACTTCAATCTTTTTGTTACTATTGTAAAAGGATTTTTCCTGATTTCCTCCCCAGGTTGTTTAATAATAGTAATACAGAAACATTACTGATATTTGCATGTTTTTCTTGTATCATGCCATTTTCTGTATGCATTTTTACCTTAAGTAGCTTTGCCAAAGACATTTAGGAATTTTCTAAATATAGGATCATTTCATCTGTGAATAATGACAATTTTATTTCTTCTTTTCCTATTTGGATGCTTTTTATTTTTATTCTTGCGTAATTGTTCTAGCTAGAAATTCTAGAACAATAATGAATAACAGTAGTGACAGTGGGCACCCTTATCTTGTCTCAATCTTAGAGGGAAAGCTTTGAAACTTCCTCCATTAAGTATGATGTTGGCTGTGGGTTTTTCATATATCCTCTTTATAGTATTGAGGAATTTTCCTTCTACATTTATCTTACAAAGTGTTTTTAACCAAGAAAGGATGCTGGAATTCATTGAATGCCTTTTCTGCATCAATTGAGTTAATGGTGTGATTTTTTTCCTTTAGTTTATTAATATGGTGCATTATGTTAAATGATTTTCTTATGTTGAACGACCTTTGCATACCAGGATTAAACCTTTGCTTTGGTATTAGAATGATGGGCTCATAAAATATGTTGAGTAATTTTCCCTCTTCTTCAATTTTTGGAAGAGTTCAGATAGGATTGATACTAATTCTTCTCAAAATGCTTGGTAGAATTCACCTGTGAAACCATCTGGTCTTGGAATTTTTGGTTGGGAGATTTGTGATGCCTGTTAAAATCTGTTTTGAATATGATTGAATTGTTGAGCTTTTGTATTTCTTCTATATTCAGTGTAGGCTGTTTATGCATTTATAGGAATTTTTCCATTTCATCTAGGTTGTTTATTTTGTTGGCATCCAGTTCTTATAATATCTTCATATGTTCTGTTTTATTTCTGTAGTGTCAGTCATAACTTCCCCCCTTTCGTTTCTGATTTATGTATTTGCATTTTCTCTCTCTCGCTTTTTTTTCTTTTTAGTCAATTGTATTGCGCTTATGAAAGAACCAGGTTTGGTTTTGATGATTTTCTCTTTTTTTTTCCCCTCAATTTCATTTACATATGCTCAAATCTTTATTATTACTATACTTCTGCTTGCTTTGGGTTTGGTTTACTGTCCTTTTTCAAGTTTCTCCAGTTCTTCAGTTAGATCTTTGATTTTAGATCTTTCTTCCTTTTTAAAATATAATTTACGTCTATAAATTTCCCTCTCAGCACTGTCTTTGTTGTATCTCATAAGTTTTGATAAGATGTTTTTCTCATTTTCCTACATCTCAAAATATTTACTAATTTAACTTATAATGTCTTCCTTGACCCAATGATTATTTAGGAGTATGTTTATCCTCCCCACATTTCCAAAATTTCCTCTTTTCCTTCTATTGTTGAATTCCAGTTTTCTTCCATTATGATCTGAGAAGATGCTCTGTGTAATTACACACACACACACACACAAACATATATATATATATATATAGAGAGAGAGAGAGAGACCTGCCTTTATATATATATAGATCCAACATATGGTCAACCAGGAGAAAGATTCATGAACACTTGAGATGAATGTATAACCCACTTATTTAAGATGGAATGTTCATTACAGATCTGTTAGATCTTGCTTGTTTATCATATTGCTCAAGTTCTCTATTTCCTGTTGATCTTCTGCCTAGTTTTTCTATCAAATGATGTGAGTCACGTGTTGAAGTCTCCAACTATTATTGTAGAGATGTCTATTTCTCCCTTCAGTTTTGCCAGAGGTTGCCTCATTTATTTTGAGACACCCTGGTCAGGTGCATAGATATTTATGACTGTTATTTCTTCCTGGTAGATTGTCACTTTTATTAATATGTAATGGCCTTCTTTATCTTTTATAATTTTTTTGCATTTAAAGTTTCTTTTATCCAATATTAATATAACTATCCCTGCTCTTTTTGGTTACCCTTTGCATAGAGTATATTTTTCCCACCTTTCACTTTCAGCCCATTTGTAAACCTGGGTCTAAGGTGAGATTTTGTAGGCAGCATATGGCTAGGTCTTGATTTTTCCCCCATTCATTTAGACTATAAAGTTTGTTTCAACGACATTACTGAAAATGCATTATTTACTTCCAGCATTACATTGCTTGGCTTTCATATGTCATTCCTTATGTTCATCAGTCTTTTTACTATATTGATTATACTTTCTGATAGTCTTTCCTTCTACACTCTCCTCCAAGCCTCTCCCCATCGTTACTTTCAGGCTGGATGGTTCCCTTTAATAATTCCTGCAAAGCAGATTCTTTATTATGAACTCTCTTAGTTTCAGTTTATTTGTGAATAATTCATATTCACCTTAAAATTTGAAGGACAGTTTTGCCAGAAAAAGAATTCTTTGCTGTCAATATATTTCCTTTAGTCTCCTAATTATATCATACCATTGTAGTCTCACCTCCATGTCTTCTGATGAGAAATCTGTACTAAGTCTTACTGGGTGTCCCTCTCATATGATGATTTGCTTGTACCGTGCTGCTGTCAGAATTTTCTCCATTTTTCATATTTCAAATTCTGAGTAGTATGTGTCATAGAGAAGTTCCATACAGATTCATTCTGATGGTGTATACTGTACTTCTTTAAATATATATATATATATA
>JAQZBX010102765.1:0-11122 GCA_029593785.1 Cabassous unicinctus | reverse complement strand
TTATTTCCTTTCTTCTTGACTCCATTCATGTTGTTCTTCCATATGAGAACATGGAGGAATGATCAAGTGTATACTGCTGCCCTCTCTAATCAATAGATTGGTCAATTACCAATTGACCCATCTCCAGGAGCAACTCTCAGAGACCTGGAGAGCTACCACAAACCCCACAAAGCAAGTGATTGTCAAGTGCTTGGGATGACCTTAGGTATGTGGCAGACATTTTGTCCTCTCAACACCCCCATAGGTTTCCCAGCCCTTTAGGGTGGATGAACATGAGATTAGAAGCAACTTGTCCACATTCCCTTATCCTGCAAGTGAGATAATAGGGTTTGTGCAGGATGTGTGGCCACTTTAATATGTGGTTTCATCAAGCCTTTGCAGGACTGGATACCTTGGGGGCTTTGACAAACCTGAGGAAAGGTACAGGGAGGGACATGAATGTTGTGTGAGGGACAGAGCAGAGATGACTGGCAACCGCACTGGTTTCAGAGTGCAACAAGGAAACTGTGGACCTGCTGCCCAGAGGCTCTGACATGGGTCTGCTCAATTCCGGGACACCAGTTCAGTAGGACTTGGTGAGCCAGAGTGTGAAGCAATCCAGCAGCCCATAAACACAAGTCCTACAAAAACCTGCTAGGCTTTGTTAGCTCTTAAGTGGCACCTAGAATCAAACTTCTCTCAAATGTAATGAAATTTAGGTTTAATTCCTAATCCAGCATTTTGGATTTGGGTGGGAAGTACAAAATAGAAGTGAGTTCAAGAATGTGCTTCAGCCACACCTCTCAAGGACACTGGTGTGTTTGTAGTAAGCCCAGAGAACATGTTCTTTATGGCATCCAACCTGTGGTTACCTTTTAAAGCAGGAGTCCACAGTGAGGATAGAACATGAATGAAGTACAACCAGGCCTATAAGTGCACAGGGAGAGGCCCTACTTCTCAACCACCATCCAGCACTTGCTAAAAAAACCTTTGTCCCTGGTCCAGGTCTGAACCTGGAAGAGATTGTGCCTCACAAGAACCACTGCATTGTAGTTCAACACCAAAACCCAAATGACAATCTCTTGTATTCAGAAACTATGGGATGCTAACCAAAGAAAACAAAAGGTTTTATGTCTGACAGTGGAAGAGGCATAAAAAAACTAGTCTGTTGGAAGAAAAATTTAAACAGAAAATCAAGGAAAGTTTATTTCAAGCACAGAGCACACCAAACCCATGGTCATGATCTCTCTTACTATTATATTATTAAATGTGAGAAGATGAAATCAGACCTTCATAAATATTTTCTTTACATTCTGATTGCACACCCTCCTTCATAGTCTCCGAGGCACCAGGTATAACTACTGATCCTGGAATCCTCTCCATTAGATCCTTCCTTGAGAATTGTTACCTACCTGGATTGGCGTCATCTTCACTACTGGTGGAGTCATACCTCTGATTTGCAATCCAATCTTTAGGAACAGAAACATCCACAAGAAAGATATTGGAGATGGGGCCTCCACCCCTCCCTTCTCCACTCAAGGCCCTGCTGGCTACCATAGGAAAACCCAGCTCCCTACCCTGGGTGCTAAGACCTTCCCTATGCTCTCTGTAATCCAAAGTCTTCAACAAGACATTGCAATCAGTTTGCAAATGTAGAAGAGGAGGTGAAGGAATCTACTCTCAACTTCTCCCTCATTTAGCTGGAAAATTACAGCACTTTCCTCCAGTCTCTCACCTTGAAATTATGACTATTTGTACATGCACACTGTTTAAGATGAGTTCAAAGAACAGACCTAGTACTAGACTCTGGGCAGCTGCCCTGGAGAGCATTTTATTTGAATGAAAAGTTTCTCTGTATCACCTGTACCACAGCTACCAGCTCAAATCGATACTGGGCTTCTGAAAAATTGCAAGAACTGCAATCTACTGCAGATGCCCTTGTCCTTTGGTGCTCAGTACCAGGAATTAAAATGACAAGTGTTGACAAATTCATAGTAGAACTTTAGAGCCTCTGCCAGGCAGAAGAGGCATGAAGAAAGTGCATGGTTGAGGAATCTAAGCCCCTAATATCTCCAGTGCCTGGGTCAGTATTCACTAGATGTGCAGTTCTGAATACTTTATACAGTTTCTCAAGTCTTCCCTGTCTCATATGTTAATGAATGGCCACATATGCCATCTTTTCTTTCAGCATGGCCATTGAAAATGCCTTACATAGAGGTGAAATTTATTAGTAAACCAAGGTATAGTGTTACATTCCAGTAAGAGGGGTCCTGTACCACAACTTTATCCTGTAAAGCTCCACGAATGTTTTCTTCAGTATTGATGGGATGTTCTCCAGAGTTCATGGAGTATACTTGACATATGGTAAACCACATTTATTTAGTACAAAAATCAATAATGTTGACATACATGCATTTCCATGAAGAAATATTGAAGGTATTGTTTACAGAGAATAGTGACACTAGCCATTGTGCTGTTTAGTGGGTGAAAAATCCAGGAAAACACACAAAAGACCACACATTTATGCACATGCCCATTGAAAATCAAACATAGGTATTCTGAGAATCACATCACAAACATACACATCTAAACTCACACCACTCCCATGCACACAGACACCAACTAAACAGAACACAACTTCTTAAGAAACATGGCTAGTCTTACCTGGAATTTCCATTCCTTTCACCACACCCCAATCCTCATTCCCACCAGGAGGTTGTAATCAGGGACCTCTTGAGACTAAACCAGCAAGGAAGACCCATGTTTTTTTAATATGTAGATGTTTCCTCAGGGAGTGTGTGATTTCAGAATACCTACCATTGTTGCTTGCTCTTGGGGCTGGCTGCAATTACAGAGAAGAAAACACTGTAAGGATCAGAACTCACTGTATGGTGCTACCAGAGGCTTGTGTCCTCTTGGTGACTTTAGAATTTAGGATGAGAAAGAATAGTCAAGGAAAGGAGACACCTCAGGAGAAGACAGAAGCTTCTCCTGGATGATGAATCTCTCAAGTCCGTTTTGATTATGAAGTCCAAAATTTTTAATCCAAGTTGAAAATATTTTTGCTAAAGGAAGTCTTTCTACCATATAGTTAAATACCTGATGCTGCATTTTTTGATTGTCCCCTTAACATAGCAATTAGCCAATAGATGTCCACTGAACACTGATCCACCAGACATTTGTACAACCTATCTCTACTGTACATGGTCAGATTTTCATATCTGAATTCGATGGGAAAATAAAGAAACCAAGAATGCATCAGTTCTACCTCAGATGAAGAAAGTTGGCCTTACCTTGGAGTAAAATGGTACATGCTCTATGGCCCTGGCACCTAGACTCTCCTCCAGCAGGCCCTCAGGGTGAGCTAGGAGGACACAGAGTAACAGTCAGTACATTGGCTTGTTAATCCTGGATTAGTCAGGAAGCATTAGTTGATTTGGAGCAGGGATTAGAGTAATATGGAGGTAGGTAATAAATAAGCATATGTGAGCTGCTGAGGAGTGGAAGGATGGCAACATGGAGGAGCAGCAATAAAAAGGGAAGCAGTCCTTGGCATTGTAGCTAAACATATCCCAAAGCAACATGAAATAAATCTGCAAAGCAACTAAAGTACAGGATTTTGTTCAATGACAGATTCTTACCCCTCCTCCTGCCCCCTTTGAAGCCCAATGTTATTGTTGGACCCTTGAACATGGAAATATATGTAAAGTGTGCAAATGTGATGGAAATGAACAAAATCCCAAACCACCTAATGAGAACACAGCTGCTTCCAAGTACTGTTGTACATGGTTATTTGTCTTCACCTAAAACAGAAGCACATCTGTATTTCTTATGCCCACACGAAAGCTAAAATCAGGGTTCTCTCCACTGTAAAGCAAGCACAAAAACTCTAGTATTTAAATCACCTAGATTTTTTTTCTTAACATGTAACTGGTTCCAAAATACATACCATTTTCACTTACTCCTGAAGCCACCTACAATTAGAGAAATGAAAACAGTCTGAGGATCGGACCATGCTGTGTAGTTTGCACAAATATTTTACTCTGTTGCTGCCTTTAGAAAAGCAGATGGAGACTTGAATCTTTGGTTTGTCCATATGCCAGCTGGGCCCTGAGCCTCAGCAGAGTTGCAACACCTACTCTCCAGTTCGATGAGCTCACCCAGAACAACTAACAAGGAGGTGAGGATTGACAATTACTATACCAAGGAAGCAAGAGAGCCTACAACTGCAAGCAAGAGAGTCCTATCCATCAGCTGTATGGTATCAAAGTCGCCTCTCAATTAGAGGTAGAATGGACATCACCATCCCAGAATCCTCAGGATTGGGGAATGAACTGTGAACTACAGTGGACTTACTGGTATTTTACTATAGACTTATGATTCTCCAATGGAAGATATTACAGCACTTTTAAGGAGACAGTGGCTCCTGGAGGCTCTGGGAGCAGGGGGAGGGAAAGACAGGTGTAATGTGGGGGCTTTTTTGGGACTTGGGAATCATCCTGAATGGCATTGCAATGACAGACATATGCCATTATATATCTTCCTATAGCCTGCAGAATTGTGTGGGAAATAGTGTCAACTACAATGTGAACTATGGTCCATGCTCAATGGCAGGGCCCTAGGATGTGTTTATCAATTGCAATGAATGTGCCACACTAATGAAGGATGTTGTTTATGTGGGAGGGTGTGGGAGGTGTGGGGAATGGGGCATATGGGAATCCCTATATTTTTTGTGTAACATTTGTGTAATCTAACTATCTTTTAAAACAATAAAAATATGTATTTTAAAAAAAGAGAAGCAGATGGGAAAAAAATGGTCCAGTCAAATGCCTCTAAAGTAACTGTAACAGACATGTGTGGAAAGGCACAAGATTTTCCTGTTTGATGCATCTCTCCCATCTATTTAGGTTGAGAATAAAGAAGTCTTAATCCTTGGAGGAAAGACTAGCCCCATACCATACAGGTGACTCCCTGGTGTTCCTTTTGAATCAGGGATAAGTTAGTAAAAGGCTTCAGATGAACACTCCCCCTGACCAAGGAAATCATTTATGCCATGAATAATTACATGGTCTGATTTTCGTATCTGTACTCAATTTTAAAAAGATAAAATCAGCAATTTTACATAAGTGAAAGAAAGGGTGACCTTACCTTTGAATTAGATGGACCATCCTCAACCGGCTGGTCACTAGGGGGCTCCTCCAGCAGACCTTCTGGGGTTGCTAGGAGGATATAGAGTAACTATCAGTACATTGGGGTGTTGTCCATGGATTGTTCTGGCAGCTGCCATGACTTTGCAATGGGCAAGAAAATATGGAGCTGAGGGATAATAAGTCTGGAATGATCTGTGCTGGGCCATGCTTTTTTTGTGGAAGAAAGATGGTAAAGGAGAGGAGGAACAGAAAGCAAATGAGAAACAAGAATGTTTGGCTGTGTAGCTAAAGACATTCAAGAGCAACATGATATATTCAGTCTACAAATAGTATTAAATAGTTAATTTTCACACAGATTCCTGTCACTCTTCCTTCCTGTTTTGAATCTAGGCTAATTGTCATTGTCCTTTTGTATTTTATAAGATCATTTCAATCTCCACTAATACAAAGTGCTGCCACTACAATACTCCTCTGTAGTGTACTATTTTTCTTTTTTATTTATTGGTGGACTGGATTTAATTCCAGGTAAATTATTCCTTTGCATTGAGTCACTGAGATGTGTCATAAGGAGAGTCTTATAGAGGTTGTCATAATACTGATGCACTACCATTTAGAAATAACCAATGTTTAACTTATGATATTTTTCCTTCATCTTCCTTTTCATTATTGTATTTTGTATTCATTGAGTGATGTAAGTCTCCATGCTTACATGAACCAGCCCACTGTGGGACAGTTAATTAGGATGTATTGAGGGGTTGAGGGTTGAGTCTTTTTAAAAAGATATTTAATTTAATTAAACCATTTTTAAAATTTTTTTGTTTGTAATAGAAGATTTAGAAAATTAGACAAAAACAAAACAAAACAAAACAAATGGCATCCAAATTGGAAATCAAGAAGTAAAAATTTCCCTAATTGCAGATAATATAATCTTATAGAGAGGAATTCTTGAAAAAAATCCACAGTAAAGCTGCTAGAACTAAAAAAGGAATTCAGGAAAATGGTATGTTTTAGTATCAACAAGCAAAAATCAGTAGTGTTTTTACACACAAATAATGAAATAACTAAAAGGAAATAAAGGAAAAGATTACATTTCCAACAGCTACTAAAAGAGTCAAATATATAGGAATAAATTTAACCAAAGATATAAAAGACCTGAACACAGAAAACAAGACATTGCTGAAAAAATTTGAAGACTGAAATAAATGGAAAGCCATTCCAGAGCAATGAGTCTTTATGCCACCTGTACAGGGAAGTTGCAATGAGTGATGAACATGAAGCTAATGACCAAGAGGGCATTTGATTTCTTACTGGTTATGTTCCTTGAATGTGTAACTCACAGAATGATCATTTGTATGGCTTGTGGTGATAAAATTACCAAATAGATGAAAATATCTCCCTAATACTTGTCTACTTGGGCCATGCACTGAGCTGTTACCCAGCACTGGCAGAGATTGGCAACCTTGTCCTGCTGATGCCTCACAAGTCTCAGAATTTGTGAGTTTACCAGAAATATTTGGGGCTTTCTCTGTGCTTTTAAAACTAATAACTATGAATAAATATCTGGTAAAATGCACCTAATGCTAACCTGGGTTATTTCACACCTGAGGACATCAAATATATAAGTGCAGTGTTTAAAAACTGTCTAGGGCACATGCATATATAAAGATGCTGGAAATTCTTTCATTGTCACTAATGACCCATGCCTGTGATATAAGTGATATTCAGTAGTTCAGAGTATTAGTATAGGGGCTATATGCCTGTGTCCAATTTTTGACTCTATCAATTTGGAATTTGAAGTCTTGGGTCATTAGTCAATGCCCCTCAGAAATTTCATGTAAGGGATGGGGAGAGTGTACATAATTCTAGGAATGATTCTGGTGAAGATTTTACAGGTTAATATATGTAAAATGTGTAGTGGTGATGGGATGACTTTTTAGAAAGTTTTCAACAATTGTCCTGTGTATGTTGGACACTTCTCTTAGGGAAACATACAGTAATGTCCCCACACTCACACCTTCATGGTTTCTCCACATAGGGTCAGTCATACACATGCCCTAACCATGGTACACACAAATCCATGCCACCTAAAGGGAATACATCTGCCTACAGGACAATAGAGAATCATAATAGACCTTATCATGAGAAATTCATGTTTAACCATACCAACAATCTTCACTCCCACCAGTAACTGGAACCACCGTGGCTCTAGAGGCAAACCTAGTATCAATGCCCTGCTTATCTTATCCAGATTTTTCCTCAATTCAGTAACTAGATACGTACCAATTTGACTTGGTCCTGGGGCCACCTGCAATTAGAGAAAAGACTATGAGGATCACATCATGTTTTATCTGTTTGCAAAGGACCTTTGCTTGTTTGGCATCATTAGTAAATCAGATGTGAAATAGTGGTCAAGCAAGACCTGATAAACAAGTAAAGCAGACACTTCGCGATAGGCATGAGCTTTTCAGAGACATGCATCTGTTAAATTCAACTTGGGTTGTGATTGCAAATTCTCAATCTAAGGTGAAAAAAAATGTAGCTGAGAAAAAGACTAATTTGTAAACTGCTGCTCCCCTTTCTGGATGATCTCTTTAATGTTGGATCAGTTAGAAGAGGTTCCCACTTGATGTTTCCCACCCCAAGAAAATTGCATATGTCATCTAATATGTACATGATTAGGCATCCTCATCTGAAGTTGACTGAAAAGGAAGAGACTGAAAGAGCAACACTGCTATCTTAGACAAAGAATAGTGACCACACCTTGGCTGTAGATGGGACCTCCTTATCCTCTTGGTCACTTGGAATTGCCACCATCAGTTCTTCCTGGGGTGCTATGAGGACACAGAATAAACTCATCATAATGGTGTGTTGCTCATGAGTTACTAAAGAACATTATGGTCTTGGACAAAATTCTAAATTTTGTAGAGATGTTAGTTTAACAATCATGGTGTGAGCTTCTGTGGGGCCTTCTTCCATCATGAAAGAAAGATGGCAGAGAGAATAGGAGGAAAGAAACAAAAATCAATGTCTCCAGCTTTGTAGCCTAAAGCAATTGGCCATATCCAGTGTACTAATGGTAGTAAAATACATGCTATGACTCAATGGCTGAGTACTATCATGCCTACTCTTAGGGAGTATCTCACCTAAATTGCCAGTATCCTTCTGACAAATCCAAACAAATTCAATCTCCATGTCTACACATGTACTGATGCTGCAATTACCACTTGTTCCACAGAAATTTCCACTTAATTAAAAGCAAACTTATTTGGTGGTCTAGATTCCATTCTACATAGTACATTCCATTGCATTTATTCCCTATCATACTGTAATAAAGATAACCAATTACAGAAGTTTGGAAATACTAAAATCTTACCATTTAAATATCACCTCTTATTAAACATATGGTTTTACTTCCAATCTTTCTTTTCAGCTCCCTGTGTGTATTCACTGAAATATTGGTTGTTCATCATTGGTCATCAACTCTGGGATGGTCATTATGGAGGGACAGTTAGGTTGAGTGCCAACACCCACAAAGATAGCTCTTTAGGAATGTTTCAAGAAGGGTTTTGGAAATCAGGTTAAGAACAAAGATATATCTGAGTTCTTATTTTTCAAAGACACTATTGTATGACTCATATGATTTGAGCACCTATAGGGTCATTTGAGATGATGTTATCAAATGCACTATATTGTCTTCTCTGTGCCTCTCTGCTTTTGGTAACCGGCTGAGCTGTGACCTCAACCCTCTTCGGATTGACCATGTCATCCTGTGTGTTGCCTCACAACTCTCAGAATTTTGAACTGCTCTCAGTACTAATAAATATGCCAAAGTCTGTGGTAGTCTGCACAGCTAGCTGCCCTAGGCCATGTGACCAGAGGCTACCTTATAGTGATGGGCAGTTTTGGTCTCTTTGTAGGCTCAGGTAATTCTGGTGTAGGCACATACACAGATGCTGGAACTCCCTCACATGGTTTCCAGTAAGCGTATGGTTGAGTACTAAGTTCAGGTCTGCAGCTCACAGTATTATGAGACATGGTTGGGTTCACATTTAGAACCTTCCCTTTAGCAGTGCAAGAGCTTGGATTATTCACATCTGCACCTCAGTTTTCCATGTTTTTTGTCATCAGAGAAAGCAAACCCCAGATTCAGCCATGGTGAGGGTGGAACAAGTTCGTGTACAAAGAGCATGCCATGGTGATGGGTTATATTTGAGAGAGCTGTCCCTGGTAATTGTCCAGTCTAAATGGCACCTAACATCTGGGGAACTGCACATGGTTGCCCCCATACACTCACAAACTCAAAATTACACCACAGAATCTACCACTAGACTACTCCAAACACCCATGCATACAAAACTCGCACAACCTAAAGAGATCACAGTCACTACCACAGACTAGTAACAAGGGCAGATTTCCTTCATGGAAATCCTTTCATCATACCCCCAATCCTCATCCCACCATGGTGCTGTGATCAGGCAGAGCCTCCAGCATAAAGCTTTCAGAAAGCCCCTTCTTCAATGTCTGTTTTTCCATCAAATGTTGGATGAGACCAGAACACCTACCTTCTTCACTTGCTTTGGAGTTCCCCTGCAATTGCAGAAAAGAAAACTATGAGGATCCTATGATGTTGAGTAGTGTCTGCTCAGACATTGGTGATTTTATAAAGCCAGATAGGAAGCATTAGTAAACTCAAAGTCCCCATGGATAATCATGGCCAATGTCTGTGGGAAAGGGTCAAGGTTTTCCTGCAGTATGTGTTTCTCAAGGCCATTTTGATGGCAATTACAAAAGTCTTCACCTAAGCAGGAATAATGGTGCTCAGGCAAATCCCACTACCATTTGATTTATAAAATGATGCTGCCATTTTAACACTCTCTTCATCAGAGATCTTTTGGTAGGAGTCTGCCTTCCACCTATCCTTCCCTCCAAACAGTGGCTATTATCTATAATTCACATCATCATATATTAAAGACTGTACTCAATTGAAAAAGAACAAATCTGAAACAGGAACATTTCTATCTTAGACATAAACAGATGACCTTACCTCGACATTAGATGGTCCTTCCTCATCCAGCCTGTCACTAGAAGGCTCCTCAACCAGGTCTTTCAGGGGAGCTAGGGGGATACAGAGTAACAGTCAGTACACTGCGGTGCAGCTCAGCATTACTCAGAACTTTGCTTGACCCAGACAACGGGCTACAATGTGCAGGGTTGGGTGGTTTGCCAACATGGACTGTGGAGCTACCCAGAAACCCTTTTTGGAGGAAAAAGAGACAAAGGAGAGGAAGTGGAATGTAACTAGAATAGAATCCTTGACTTTGTAGGTAAAGACAATCTAAATCAATGTGAAATAGTTCATGTACAAGTGGTTACTAAAATATACAGTACTATGATAGATCGCTAGCCCATTCTGAAGTCCAAGGAAATTGTCAGTATCTCACTGACTTCATGAAATACTGCTTCAGCCTCACAGATCTTTGTTGACTTTGAATTTCTCATCTGTTCTACAGGATTTTTAAAAAATTTTCAATGAGATTATATCTCTGTAATATAAAAGTTGCCAGTTTACTCATTTTTACAGCAGGTACAATTTACTTGAATCAATTACATTTACAATGTTGTGTTAACCATCACCAAACATTCAATTCCAAAGCATTCTCATTACCTGAAACAGAAACTCTATAGCCATTAACCATTAAGCCCATTCTCTTTTCTCCATAGCCCCTGGTAATAAGCTCTAATCTTTCGGTTTCTATGAATTTTCTTTATCTTGTATTTCAAATAACTGCAATCATACACTGTTTTTCTTTTGTGTCTGCCTTATTTCCTCAGTATAATATTGTTAAGGGTCATACATATAGTTGTATGTATCAGAACTTCAGTACTTCTTATGGCTCAATAATATTCTGTTGTATGGATATGCCACTTTTTTTTTTAACCCATTCCTCTATATATGGACACTTGGGTGGTTTCCAACTCTTGGCTATTGTGAA
>JAQZBX010102764.1:0-11123 GCA_029593785.1 Cabassous unicinctus | reverse complement strand
TACCCTATTAATAATATTTTACATGTGCATGGTACATTTCTTACAATTGATGTAATAATATTGAAGCATTGCTACTAACCATGGTCAATGATTTACATTATGTTTTACATTTTGGACCATGCACTTTTATAAATTTTGATGAAACTTAATTCCAACACTGAAGATGACCATGAAGCAAAATGTGGCCTCAAGTCCTTTACTTTGGAGGAGATCCCAAGAAGCACAAAAAGAGAAGTGAGGGAGGTGAGATGGCCTAGAGAGGAAAGCAAGAGAGAATGGGTTATGAGTCAAACTGTTTTTATTTATAAAAACAATTTAGGGTTTGGAGTCAAAGCATTAACATTGGTTCCTGCATAGGGTTCATTCCCAGTTTTTTGTTTGTGTGTTTGTTTGTTTTTGCAGCAATTCCTAAAATATTATTCTTTTGGTAATTAGGATGTGACTTGCTTAATGGAGACAGTAATTGTGTTTCTACAAATAAAAATTGTGGACTGATGATTATGGTGAGACATTCTTCCCCTCCTGAAATAAGGGAAGAAGAATTTAATGAAATGTTAACTTAATAACTGAATTCATACAAGAGAAAAAGCATAGATTTCAACACTTTTAAAACTCAAATATGCCTGTGGCATTATCTCAGATTTAAACACATTTCAATGTTGCTCTCAGGCTCACTATTCATTTCTCTTTATTCAATGCTAAATATTACGTATCTTCAAATTCCATTTTGCATATTTTGTGTATTTTCATATTGTTCTCAAATCAAATATTACAGTAAGTTTGTTCTTTTTCAAAGATAATAAGCACATGGTTACATGATCTCTAATAGCAATTAAAATAGTTTCTATCTTAAAACGTTGTCCTTTATTCTGATTCATGCCTCATAGTTTAGGGTGCAGCCTGATTCTATTTGTTTGTTGGATTCTTTTCCAGGATCTACCTGGGTATCCATTGTGTTTATCCTTCATGCCTCCCCAGTCTCCACTGCTCTGACAATTTCTTAGTCTTCCTTGTTTTTCATGACCTGCATAGATTTGAGGCATATTGGCCGGCTATTATTTGGAACATCCCCAAAGCTGGCTTTACCTGATCTTTTTCTCATCATTCAATTCGGTTTATGGGTTTAGGGGAAGAATATCACATTTCATCACACCATATCACAGGTTTCATGCAATTAACCTGATTTTTCACTGGTGAGGCTCACCATAATTGTTTTTGCCTTATTCTCCACTGTAAAGTTCAGATGAACTCACTAATTCTACCCTAAGCTCAAGGAGGTAGGGTGTGGAGGCAGCAGAATCTATATATGCTAAACAGAATTATTTTGAAGGGAAGATTTATCTCGTTTCCCTCATTTATTTTTTCCTTTTTAAATTATTTTTTCATATCAGTAAGGACTCATGTATATTTATTTTATTCTTTTTGTTATAACTCATTAGTACACTGTTTTCTTGTTCAAATTGTTACAGCTTTGGCCATTGGGAGATTTTTTCAGGTTGACTGTTGTCTCCCTTTGATATGCCCTAAGCTTTTGCTTTGTGAGCATTCACTTAGTTTCTGCCTCCTCAAAATTATCCAGGGACAACTTGCATTTTCCCTGATCCTGCCTTAGATTCTGCCTTGCCTCCAAGGAGCCTTTTATTAGAGAATAGTATTAGAAACAAAAATCCAGGTGCTCGGTGTGCCCCTTGCCACTGGGGTATCAGACTGTTAGGTGCTTTAAGCAGCCATCTCTAAGAAATATATGTTCACACATATGTCTTTAATTATTTTGCTGTATCTATGTAGCCAAAACTGATTTCATACTGATGTCTCCAGCATTAACCCAGTGCCACAAGACTCATTCAGACCTTCTCCCTTGCTTGTCTATACATGTGTGTATTTACAAAGTTTTATGACATTCAATGCTTTTGAAGAGTTCTGCATCTTCATAATAGCTCAATTTCTTTTCTCCTCAAGGTTCAGAGAGTTTATCAATTGTTCAATGATATGTGTTTTTTTTTTCAGGTACTGGGACTGAGGATTGTACCCAGGACCTGGTATATGAGAAGCCAGCACTTAACTATTGAGCTACATCAGCTCCTCCAAGTTGGTTCTTTCAATTGTTTGCTTGTTTTGTTTAGTTTAGTTTTTAAGAGGTGCTGGGGAGAAAACCCAGGACCTCAAACATGGGAAGCAGGCCTCAAACACTTAACCTACATTTGCTCCCCAGAAAGACATTTTCTTAATTGCTAGAAAATAGTGAACTTATGTTGGACCTCTGAAATTTTGTGGTATATTGAGAGAACATGGTTTCCACACTTATCCCTTTTCATTCCACTTTGTGGAATAAAAATCTCCCAATGGCATCATCCATCCCCAGTTGTTGTTTTTTCTCAATTCAAGCAGTGGTTAATATGACCATGCCATATTTGCATTACCTTCAACCTCAAGCTGAGTTCTCCTTTGGACTAATCACAAAGGATATTCCCTCTTCTTCTGCACATTAATCCAAAATTTCTATCCTTGCCAAGATCAATGCTTCAGGAGTGAGAACAGACAAGGGGTCCAGAAAATTCATGTGGAACTACTTCAACAGGTTCACCAAGCCTTAGTCTTGGCAGATGTTTAAGGTTGCAATTTTCTTTCATGAGATAATTTTGGGATTTGGTAGTAAGATAATGGTCCTGAAATGCTTTATTTTTATACCTTTTCAATAGTTTCATAAAACTCGGTGACATCATTTTAGATGGTATCTAATATATAATCAGAGAAGTGAATTATTGCAAAGAAATACAATTTTTAAAATATCTCAAACACTTAACACTTCACAATAAAAATTTGACACTAACAAAGAAAATAGTGTATGGTATGCTTTTGCATTATAGTATCATTTCCAGACCATGAAATGACCCAAAAATCAAACCAATATTGGATGGTCAAACAAATTGTGCTGTATCCATTCAAAGGGTTATGACTAAGTAATAAAAATTGAATCATTGATTGCACAACAATGTGAATGAATATAAAAGGCATTGTGCAGAGGGAAAATACCCAGATTCAAATATTTATATACCACACAAGTCCATATGGAGACAGAAATCACAGTTTTCCAGAGTGTGAGGTGGGAAGGGGATATTGATTTCAAAGAGACAGGTGAGAAGTCAGTCTTTGGGGTGATGAAAAACTTCTATAACTAGATAGTAGTGGTGGTTACATGACTATGTACATTTGTCAAACTCAAGGAAATGAACACTTCAAAAGTATGAATTTTAGTTGATGTAAATTATACTACAATATAACATATGGAAATATGCCTGTTACATAATTAGCAATATATCCAATTAAATCAAGCATAGAGACAGGCCAGGTGACATTCTCTAAAATAAAATTGAACAGGCTCTACCCTAAGGTTCTGTAACTTATCAAGACACTGTGTCTAAAGTCGGCCCTGCAGGTTCTCTGGGAGAATCTGAGAAGTAGCAGGACTCTGTTCTGGCTGCAAGAGCTGTGTCCACCGTCTACTAGGTTTCAAGCCTAATCTGATTCACTGACGCCGCTGGCTTCCACTTCTCCGGGGAAAGGATGGGGTCCCTGGCCCTCGTCAGAAGCCTGAGCTGCTTCTCCATCCAGCGCTGAGTCCCGGGCACCGGGCAGTGGGTTTGGGGTGAGCCAGCCCTGGGCAGGGAAGGCGTAGGCCGCCTGCGTGGCCATGGTGAGGAAGACCTGCGCTATGGCATACAGAGGCCCGCAGAGCTGGGGGAGCCAGGAGAACTGCTCCCAGGTGAGCGGGGAAAATGCCTGCTGGGCCTGCACCTGGACCAAGTCCTGATGAATGTCCTCGGACAGGGAGCCCAGGGAGGCCACGAGGCCTTTCCGAGGTGGCGGCGGCTGGTCTTCTGAGGACCAGGCCCTGGACTGCTTGCTGTGCCCGGTGCGCGCCTTCGAGGAGCCCCTGTGGCTGCCATCGCGGGTCTCCTCGCGCTCGCTGCAGCCGCCAGCCTCGGGGATCTTCGTTTATTTCCTTCCAAAAGTCTCGCTGCGCTCAGAATCCATAGAGGAACCTGCGGAGAAAGCGAGTGGGTGAGAGACTTGCTGGATTCGTTCTTCCGGCACCCACTTTTCCAGGATCTTGCCCTGAGTCTTCTGCAGAACCCCACCTGCCTTCTGCTCCTTGCAGCTTCCTCAGCCTCTGGAAATAGGGAAGGCCACTCTCATTCACCCTGGAATGCTGAATCTCAAATTCAACTTAAGCCACCTATGCCCTGCATAGATATTTTTGCTTCCCGCTTTGAGGCCCTAGGGATAAAAAATCAAACTCCTGTCTGTTCTACGACAAGGGCTGTCCCTGGAACGGAGTCACCTATTCCTGGAGTTCTCTGCCTTTGAGCTTCACTCGGATCCTGTGTGTAAAGGGCTACTTGGGATGAGTGCTTGCAGCAGACAATGCAAAGAGCCGGGTCCATCCCAGACAGACAAGTAACTGAAATTTCAACCAAAACTCTCGGTTCCCACCTAGGTCAACATAGACAGACACACCCTAAAAGGCAACATTTATTTCAATGAAATGGCAATAAAGAGAAGGTGGTAACATCATCATAATAAATGCAGACATAAATGAAGGAGAATATAGAGCCCCTAAACATCACAAAAGTTCCTCAGGTCAGAAGTAACGGGGATGTCCTAGCTCCTCTTTCCATCACTGATTGCCGAGAACCAGTAAACCCAAACCTTGTCTAAACCCTAACCCTAAGCCTAATGCTAACCCTAAACTTAAACCTAGCCCATACCCTTAACAGTAATCCTAACCCTAACACAACACTACCTCTAACTCAACCATAAACCTAAAACTAGCACTACCCCTACACCTAAACCTACCCTTAATCCTAACCATGCCCTGACACTAAACCAACCCTAACTCTAATTTAGCCCTACCCTAATCCTATCCCTACACATAACCCTAACCCTACCCCTACCCCTAAATCTAACCCTAACCCAAATCTAACCCTAATCCTACCACTACCCCTACCCCTATGCCTAAACCAACCCTACCTGTAACCCAACCATAACCCTAATCCTAACCCTAACCCTAGCCCTAACCCTAGCCCTAACCCTAACCCTAACCCTAGCCCTAGCCCTAACCCTAGCCCTAACCCTAACCCTAACCTGGCAGACTTATTGGGGTCACAGCCTGTACCTGGAATCCCTAAAGAAGAGTGAGCAGAGGCTGTGGTGTGGGGTGAACCCAAAATCCTACCTGCATCCTCTACTGCAGGTTTAATTTAAGGAGTTTTCAGGGGTATTTTACATAAGCAAAGATTTGCCACGTGAGCTGAATCTGAATCGATCCACGAGAATTCCATTCCAACCTCCATCTCTCCCCTCCATACTTCCTTCATCTCCAGCAGTGACCTTCACCTGCCATCCTAGTGCCCTTTAGACATTTCCTAGAACTCTACTGCCCTCCCCCTACATCCACATGGCACATCTAGATGTCAGCAATTGGAATCCACCTTCATACTTGGATTTTTGGACTTTTAATTGGAATCCACCATCATCCCATGAACTTTTGGATTTCCATCCCACAGTCCCTCATATACCTTATTCCACTGAGAGACTTCTATGCCCCTTGCCCTCAAATGCCTGAGCCTCCAATCATTGGGCATCCACAGCTTCCCCTTGTCTTGCTGCCCCACCCCAGCCCTATTATTCCTGCTGTTTTCTCCTGGGTAATTTATTCCACTCATGCCCAGTTTCCTACCCACCTGCCTTCAGCATCTTGCCCTGATTTTGCCTCCCAGGGCCCATTCATTACATTTCCCAGTTCCATCTCCCCTTCCCACCCTCTATATGTGCCTTGGGTCCCCAATAATCCCCAGGACCTGCCCACCCCACCCATTATCCACTCTCTACCTCATTTTAAGGTTTAATTCTCTCATGCCTTTTACCCAGTCTTCCTCTTTACCATCCTTCACCCATTTTCTAGATCTCCCAGTGTTCTCCTTCTTCCCCATAACATCCTGTACACCTGACACCTTCCTTACCAGCACCTCCATCGGCAACCTTAAGACCTTCAGCACCAGCACCTCTATCCTGCTCCCCTAATGCCTTCAGCACCAACATCTCCATCCTGTACACTTAATGCCTTCAGCACCAGCACCTCCATCCTGTGTCCCTAATGCCTTCAGCACCAGCATCTCCATCCTATGCCCTAATGCCTTCAGCACCAGCACCTCCATCCTGCACCCTTAATGCCTTCAACACCAGCACCTCCATCCTGCTCCCCTAATACCTTCAGATGGAGCACTTCCATCCTATGCTCCTAAGGCCTTCGGCACCAACATCTCCATCCTGCACCCCTAATGCCTTCAGGACCAGAACCTCTATCCTGCAGTATTAATGCCTTCAACACTAGCACCTCCATCCTGCACCCCTAAAGCCTTCAGCACCAGCACTTCCAGTTCCCTTAAATCTCCTGAACACATTGCCCACTCTTCCTTAAACATGACAGTGCACTCTGATCCACCTGGGGCTTTACCTCCAGACTTTTAACCTTGCTTTCTCTCCTCATCTTCACTCTCTATCCTCCCACATTTTCAGGCTCTCAGTTTCTCCTCTTCTCTTTACTTGTCCTTCCCCCAGCCTTCATTTTTACCCAACTGTTTCAGACACTTGTGCCGTGTCACTCCTCCAACACCACCATGTATTCCCTTAAGCTCGGTGCTCACAGCACTTTTCACATTTTGCACATGTAATAGCCTCCTTGAGAGCTGCTGCAAAGCTGGAAAGAGTGTAAAGGGTAGGCTTTGACAGAGGTCTGGAGATTCCACTCTTTTTCCACATGTGAGCATGGTATTAAGATTTATTCAAACATGCTTACGGTGTGAGTGCGATTTGATGTGTGTGAGAGACTGTGTGGATTTGGAGGAGTGGGCATCATAGTGTATAAATGTGAGAGATGGTTTAATGTGCTGTGGGTTGGATGAGTGTGAGTTTGCAAGGAAATGTGCTTGTGAGGTGTATGTGAGTAATTATGCACCTGCCTGCATATGTGTGTGTGTGTGATGGGGGTTGGCCATTATTGTGGCTATAATCCCTGCCTTGGTAATTGAGACACATTTGATAGTGGACCTGGGTAAAACATGGTTTTATTTGTGTGTAAAGCCAAGGATCAATTTGAGCTCATATTAATTGATTACAAAAGCAACCAGTGCTCATTACTGAAAATACAGCCAAATATAAGGTATAGGACAGTGATGTCTATTCAGTGCTCACAAATTGAGGAAGTAGCGTCATCTTATCTGAGAGTTAAATGAATGGCCTATTCAACTATCTTATCCTTGTGCTTTTATTTCTAAATGTGTTTTATAAATTTCTCCTTTCTGTCTTTATACATCTATTTAAACTTCCTATGAGTATTGGGCATTCTATACTGGTAAAGTCTATTTTCCTACAAAATGTCTATATCATCTAGGCATCCTAACAAGTTGGTACTGAATGCTTGGCAGGATGTAATTCCTTTGACTTGGATCTCTGAAAATCCTTTTCAGGTGCTTTGATTCCATTTCTTTGGTAATAACCTAATTATGTGGCTCCATGGTCTAAAGTTTGGAAAGGACTCACTTTGGGGGAGAAGGATGCCTTAGGGAAGTACAACATCCACTGAGACCCACCCACCTTACTGCCAGTCCCTCCTGTCAGACCTCAATCTTGTGTAACCCTTCCTGTGAGAACTTGCCTGCCCCAGGACCCTCTCTCAAGCTCTCCAATAACCTCTAGAAACTTGTAACTAGTTTTGATAATTAGCAACTGTGAAAAATGTTTTTCAGAAATACTCTCAGCTCCCCAAGCCCATCCTGTCAAGGCCACTCCAGGTGAAATGGTAATTGCAGTTCTGTGGGGAGATGAGGTCAGAGAAGCACAAACCCATATCTGCCTACCTCCCACACACACTGGCTGCTGTGACCATCACACTGAACCCACTGTCCTGGCAGCCAGAAACAGTCAGTGAGTATTTTCTATTTCATGCTGAGAGCCAGAGTCTGTAGGAGAAGGAGGCAAACGAGGAGTCTGGGCAAGTGATTATTTCAGAAGAAGGATCCTTCAGAGTCTGAAGCAGGTCCAGTGCCAAAGCCACCCAGGAAGGGGAATCACCCCTGAGCTACTAAGAGAGACAGGGTCCCAGATGAGACAGCAATGCTTGATGACTCCTGATGGGACCAAATGTAATCCTCACAGAGAGGGATTGCGGGTGTTTAATTTTAAAAAGCTGTTGGAAGCCTGAAGTTCTAAATCAATTGCTCCTCAGCAATCCTTCTAGGAATCACAGAAACAACTTTTAGAACAACAAGAGGTGTGCCTATAAGAACTCTAAATTGTAATAAAGAGTAGGCTGAATCTACAGGGATCATCTTGTCCTGTGAAGAAACAGTTGATGTGAATAGAAGCTGTTGAGATGGTGCAAATGTTTCCCCAGCTCTGGGAGTAAGAAATGCTTGATGGAGACAGTAATTATGTCGCTCCTGAAAACACACAGGGCCTCTTGAGTATGCTGAGTCTTTTGGAAGCAGGGTTTAAGGAAAACATGATTTTATTTATTTTTATTTATTTATTTATTTATTTTTATTTATTTCATTTTATTTTTTTGTCATTTGTTAATTTTTAAAAAAAATTTTTTTCTGGGTAAAAATCAAATTTTTCACAATACATATCAATATTTGTAAAATGATATATAAATACATATGCATATATGTGCATTTGTTTATATAAATGTTATTTGTTATATATATATATTTTAAAGGTGCTTAGATTACCTAAATATTACTCAGAAATTACAGGGATTCCCATGTTCCTGACCATGAACTGGGTGGGAGAGAGTATTGTCTGTGATGTGAAAACATGACTTTTAAATTGTGGGTTTCAGACAGCAGCCACCAGATTGCTTTAACAGTATATTAATAACAATCCAAAGTTCTCTTATTTAGATTTTAAAAATGCATGTGATTTTCCACTTACAAATTTTATTTAGTGTATGTTTTCATTGTAGAATCTTTCAGAAATATCACCACCTTGCTAATAGCTTTCTTTCTGTCAGGATTAATACACATGTAAGCAGTAATTTCCTTTCTACCCTATAATACTTTACTTCATGTTAGTGTTTCATGGCCCTCAGTTTGGGAGAAGACATGAGATTGGTCAGTGGTTCCTCTGCTAGGTGACATGGTACTTTTATTCCTAACATGAAAGTAAATGAATCTATTACCATCTTAATATGGTGACATTCTCAAATTCATAAAGTCCAAATGGCCCAAGTGGCCGGCTCCTATACTTCTATTCTACAATCTATATTTTGTTAAGATCTACATTATATTAAGAGTTCCAAGTCTTCATTCATGGATGATATTGACCTATAGATTATATCCTTACATATAAATGGAAAATGGCTACAACCAAATTATAAGATTACATACCACTAAACTAAAACCCAGAGACAAGGTATAAAAACAGGCTGAAAAATAAAAGTCTTTTTGAAAAGCTGAATATACCGGAAGTGGAAGTGGGTGTGGCTCAATTGATAGAGCTCCTGTTTACCACATGGGAGGCCCTGGGTTCGCTTCCCGGGGCCTCCTTGTGAGGGCAGGCCGGCCCGTGCGGTGCGGTGGGCTGATGCAGCAAGACCTCACAGCACGGGGGAGATAAGCAGGCACAGAGAAAACACACAGCAAATGGACACAGCAAACACAGTCAGCAAGGGGGGGATAAATAAATAAATAAATAAATCTTTAAAAAAAATAAATAAAAAACAAAAAGCTGAATATAGATCTGGACTATTGGAGGAACTCACCTAACAAATTCTTTCATTATCATGCTGGTTAAAGGCACTTTCTTTGCAATGAACCCAATCAGTTTCAAGTTATCCTTTGCCCCTAAGCAGGATGTGAATTTAGACAAATCATGTAACTTTTCTCTGTGTACATTTTCATGGCCTTTCTAATGAAAATTCTAGTAATACCTGCTTCAGGGATTTGTGAAGATAGAGAAGTTACTTCATGTAGGGCCTTCTTAGCACGGATTCCTACAAGGTAAGTGGCTCTTTCAAGAGTTGCGTTCATTTCTTGAAAGTCTCTTAATAAAAGAACAGCTTTGAATATTCTAATATTCTAGTACTCTTAATGGTAAGTGGAGAATATTGGGTTTCAGTAGACTTGATTCCTGTAGCATACCCCTCACATTTCCTTGCAGGATCCTCTGACTCTGAAGTCAAATTCCATTCCCTGGGAACTGGCAGAATGCCCTCCAGGAATTTGGCAATAGGAATAGTCTTCTTATCCCAGACTGTAGTTGGAGTCCTTGGAAATTTCTCTCTCCTCTATCATCTCTTTTATTTTTCTGGGTGCAGGTTAAGGACCAGAGATTTGATGCTCAAGCACCTGATTGTAGCCAATTCCTTGGCTCTCATCTCTAAAGGAGTCCCACAGACAAAGGCAGCTTTGGAGTGGAAACACTTTCCCAGTGATTGTGGATGCAGACTTCTTTTATATGTACACAGAGTGGGTAGGGGCATGTCCATTGGCACCACCTGCCTCTTGAGTGTCTTCCAGGCCATTATTGTCAGCCCAGTGAACTCCAGGTGGGCAGAGTTTAAGGCAAAGCACCCACATACATCCACATCTCCCTATCCCTGTGCTGGCTCCTCAACATGATGGTAAATATGATTTTTCCTATGTATGTGACCGGCAATTGGAGCAATTATATTATGGAAAAGAAAAAATATTATGGGTACTGTTCTTCTAAAATTCACGACAAGATCGTAGACTCGATGTACACAGTCTTGCTTTCATTCCCTGATGTTCTGAGTTTGGGGCTCATGCTCTGGGCCAGCGGCTTCCTGGTTTCTATCTTGTACAGGCACAAGCTGTAGGTCCAACACCTTCACCAGACCAATCTCTCCCCCAGAGCCTCCCCTGAGTCCAGAGCCACCCACAGCATCCTTGTCCTGGTGAGCACCTTTGTGTCCTTTTATGCCCTCTCTTCCATCTTTCAGGTTTGTATTGCTCTTTCTGATAATCTCAGCTGGTGGCTGCTGAACATGGATGCACTATTCACTACATGTTTCCCAGCTGTCAGCCCCTTTGTTCTCATGG
>JAQZBX010102763.1:0-11117 GCA_029593785.1 Cabassous unicinctus | reverse complement strand
TTTGTTCAGGTCTCTCCACTCTGCCCCTTGTCGCTCCCCCAGATCCCTGGGGGCCTTGGCCCTGTGAGCTGGTTCTCCTAATGGGATGTGAGGGGAATCTGGGAACTTCTGAGAAAGGTTTCCTGGCCTCTAAGAGAGATACAGGAAGCCCTGGCCCAGACTTCCTCTCGACATTGTCATTTCTGGAGGCGATATCCAGAATGGCTGCTGCCATCCTTGAAGGGAACCAGTCTGACCACCAAGCCGATGCACCATCCTAACCTAGGGATGGTGCCCGACTGAGGGCCACTGGCTGCCCCCCTCCCCCCAGCCCCACTCCCACTGCTTGTCTATTGGTCTCAGACTCTGCGCTGCCAAGGGCGAGGCCTGGGTGCCCTGCTCACCCCTTGTCTCCCTGGTGTCGAGCACAGGATCCGGCTCTTGTAAACCACTTAATAAATATTTGCTGGAGGAATAAATAATGAACACATGAATGGAGGCTTTGCCTTTTTGCAATCCCCAACCCCCGGCCAACAGCACAATGAGTTCAGTAAACATTTGCTGCCCAGTCTCTGCCTGAGAGCCTGGAGCGCCCCAGGAACAGGGCCCAGCCTGCCAGAAACCTGGCTGCTCGGAGCAGACCTTCCGCTGACCCTGATGGCTGGGACCAATCCCCTAGCAGATGCTTGTGGGTGACCCACGACCTGGGTGGGGTAAGGCGTGTCCTTATGATGCCATGGACCCTGGGTAAACCCAAAGACCAAGGTCAAGGGGAAAGGCCACGTCCAGACATGCCTGAGCTCTGGGGCAGGGGGAGGGGGGCTAATGATCAGGTTCCCTAAGTTCTCTAAGTCAACACAAGGGGGTCAGGCTTCTGGCAGCCTGGGGGGGTCCCTTGTCTGCCCCTCTCCCCACTGCGGAGCCACAAAGGGATCACGCCGGCCTGGAGCAATGACCACTGATGCAGGATAACATCTCTGGGCCAAGACCTTGGGATGTTGCAATGTGGGTGACTAAGCAGTTTGCAATGGCTTCCTGTCCAGCCAGCCAGCCAGATGGCTTTACAGCTGCCCTGGGCCTGCTCCCCAAGCCCTTGGCCAGCCCAGAGGAAGGAGAACAGCACAGGCCCTCCGGGGAGCCTGCCATGGAAAGGGGCAGGTCCCCTCTCTCTTAACCTCGATTCGAAAGGGAAAGGGCAGGCTGCTCTTGTCCAGTGCCGCCCAGATTTCTGGATTCCATGAAACAAAACCATTTCAGGAGGAATTTGGGGGTGGCCAGCATAGTGGTGTCAACTTTATATTCTCCCCCAGCCAACTTTTTATTTTGCCATCTTTGTTGTTCCACCATGACTCCTGGTCCTCTGCGATCAGTTCTCCATTCCATGGTTGCGTGATCTTTCCAAAACATAAAAAGTGTCGGCTCATGGGCCCCTTTGGCCATGCTCCCTTTGGCCCCAAGGCCACTGCCCCTGCTGTTTGCTCCGCTTGGAAAGCTTCTCCTTCCCTACTTTGCAGAACTGATCCCTCCTCATCCGTCAGCTCTCAGTCCAAGTATCGTTTCTCAGAATAGCCTTCCTGCACGGGTCAGAGCCCCTACAGGATGCTCTGAAACCCATGCTCCTCCATCTCCAAGCACTTGCTCTGTTTGCCTTTTTGCGCTGGTTGTTTGACAAGGTTATTGATGCTAACTCCACATTTCTGTTTTGCTCCCCGCTACGTCCCCAGCACCTAATCCAGGGCCCAGAATGCTGTAAGCCCTAAGCAAATATTTGTTGAATGAATAAATCATGAATGGACTTTTCAATGCCAAAAAAGTAAGAAGGACAGAAACTGAAAATAAATCAAATGGGATATCTTCACCTTCTGAAAAGCTCACTCCACGCAGGTCCTTATTTTTCCAGTTTTGCCAAAGGCTGGAGAAAATCAGGTCAAGGACCAGCCTCTGGGAAACACTCCTCTGCTCTACCACCTAGTGATTCAACGACCAACACATCAAAAGATTTCAGAGGAGACTGAGCCAGTTTGGGCCCCTCTGGCCTTTCGCTGTCGACAAGCAGAGTCACTGAAAAGCTCCCTGCCCAGAGTGCGAGCCTAAAGAGTAATTATTGAAGAAGCCACCCTGCCTGCTGGGAGGGCACAGGTTCAAGGCAGCGGGGGGACCCCTGCCCTGAATCTCTGTGGCTGGTTCTGTAAAGACGGGATCCTCCTGCTTCCTCTCTGCATTCCCAGGGCTGGAGTGCCCGGGGGCCCCGCGGCCCAGTGTGCTCACCTCCTGCCCTTGTGCACCCGGCTCAGGTCTACTGTGTCCCTGCTGAACACGTCGAACTCGTCGTTCTGGAAGACGTTGTGACGAGACGTCAGCAGAGGCATCGGGTCTGGCTTCACCTGTCTGGGGCCAGCACAGAAATCAATTTAAGGGGACTCTGTCCACTGCCACCCACTACGTCCACCTCCTCTACCCCTTTACATCTATCAGACCCTTCATTCCCCTTCAACAGCCATACTTTGGGTACAATCTAGAAACCCGTGAGGGGGAGACAAGGCCCTACCTTGGCCCTGCCTGGGTATGCAGCCACATCTCCAACAAAGCCCCCTCATTCCCCAGGCACCATCCACGCAGGTTTTCTTTCTGTTTCTTAAAAGCTCCCTCCATCTTTTAACACTCACAAGAGCCCTCTGAAATGGGTACTCAGAAGTCACTTAACCTGACTCAATGCCCTCATCTGTAAAATGGGCACAGAGCAGTTGGGGAACTTGTGCAGAGGCACACAACTAGCTTAATTCATTCATCTGATAAACATCATTTGTTCACGGAAGAAACACCCATTCATTCACTCATTCCTGGTACCCTATGGGGCATATAGGGAAGCAGCAGACTGAACTTAGAAAGGGAAGGTGTGAAGGAAGTGAGCAGCTTTGGCCATCTTCCCTCAGGAATCTCCTGGGAGGATGATAATGACAGGGGCAGGCCGGGAACTTAGGAACTCTGAAAGGGTCAGCAGCCCGTGTCTCCAATTGGACTTCCCACAAGGTACAGCAGGAATACCCAGCTGTGCACACTCTCTGCCCTGAAGGAGGCATGTGAGAACCTCCTGCTGTGGGGACGAGAAAGCAAGCTGAGTCTTCGGACACGAGGGAAGGAAGAGCAGGATTCAGAGGAGCTGAGAAGGGGCCCCTGAAGAGGGCTCCAGAACCCCTCCTGCCAGGGCCCCGAAACACCTGGCACCACAGCCTCCTCCCACCTGTCTGTCCCACCTGTCTAGGCTGCGGTCCAGCTGGCTGAGGGCTGGGGCCAGCCGCTCTTCCAGGATGTTGTTGATCACCTGCTCCGGGTCGTAGCTGTAGTGCTCCAGGCAGGCCAGGATGAAGCCCTCGCCAAGATCCGGCAGCAGGTCCTTCACTTGGGAAATGAGCGAGTCCAGCTCCACGCCACACACGGGGGGACCCAGAGCAGCAGCGGCCCCCAAGCACTGCAGGAAGAGGCAGGGTGAAGGAGGGGAAGTGGACGCCCTGCATGGCCAAGCCAGGAAGGTGATGGCACAGGCCACAGGGGTTGGAGTGGAGAGCAGTGGACTCATAGTCAAGGAGCTTGGTTTGTGTCCCGGCCCTGCCCCTTCCTGGCTGTGGGCCCTCAAGCCAAGGGACTCAAGTGTCTCTGAACCTCCATTTCCTCCTCTGAGAAAAAGGAGGCTCTACAACCTCACCACTGAGCTACTTCTGGCTGTGTGACTTTGGGCAAGTGGCTTTCCCTCTCTGAACGTCAGTTTCCTTCTTTGAAGCAGGCATAACATGACCCACCTCAAGTGGGTGGTGTCAAGTGGTTCAAAGAGGTGCTGCACATAAAGTGCCAAGCACAGCGCCTGGCAGAGACACTACCTGGTGCAGACCAGGTGCCCAATGAGCAGCCACGGTTTCCAGGAATTGTTAGAGGTGCTTTTCCAACACTCACAAGTTCATGGCTCACATTGGAGAGGCATGGCGACCACCAGACCTGGACTGTGTGGAGATGCTCCCCCTTTCATTATATTCTTTTCAGTAAGGGGGATTCATTTTATATACTGCTCAATATGGCTTAATTTCTTAGGCTTTTTGTTTCAGGAAATTCACAAATCAAAAAAACAATAAAGACCCTCCAGGACTCAGAGAAGCCGTCGGGGAAGAGGGTGGGAAAAGGTGGAGGGTGCGGACATTCTTCAAGGCCCTGGAAAGAAGAGCAGCAGCTGCCAGGAGAGCCCCGAGGGCCAGCCAGAGCACAGGGCACTCCAGGCAGCAGCTCTGGGGATCCCAGCAACCTCATGGAGGTGGGGACCGGGGACGTCCCCGCCTTAAGATGAGGAGCCGAGGCCCAAGGCCACAGAGCTGGTAAGTGACAGAGCCGGGACACACCCCTGAGCAGCCGGGCCCAGAGTCTGTGTGGTCCTAACCCCTATGTCACACTGCTCCCCAACACACAGGGAAGAGTCCTGGGCTGGGTGGCCAATCAATGCAGCCACAGACGTGGCCGGTTCTGGGAAAACCTGGAGAGAAAGCACTGGACCAGGGGTACCGAACTGGATTGGCAAAGCCCTGCAGTCTCATTCAAATGGGCTTCTGGAGAGGCTGAGCAGTGGGACCAGACACTGCTCCAGCTGCAACCCAAGCAGCTCCATGGCTATCTGTTCAAAGGAGGGCTCTGGGAATGATTTAATAAGGAAAGCCCTTTGCCTCTTCATTTTATAGAGGGGAAACTGAGGCTCTGATGGCTTCAGTGACTTGGTATCTTCTCACACCCACTCCGCAGGCTCTCGGCTCAGGGCCTTCTAAGGGCAGCACAGACTGACCAGTCACTCGAGGCTGTCAATTTCAAAAGGGGCCTTTTCTCTGAGGCCAGAAACAAAGAAAGGTTTCCCAGCTGCCCTGACCTCTCGCATGGGGCCGGCACAGGCAGCAGAAGGAAAGCCCCACCCCAGACGTACCTCCTCTTCCTCCAGATGGGATGATGACTGGCGGCCCAACTCTGTCATCGCCATGACCCCGCTGGGGCCCTCGGCCACTGGTGGGTCTTTAGCATCCGTGGCTTTCTGTCTGTCCACCCCTTCCCAAGCGCTCTCGACCGCCTGGAGGATGTAGGCGGTCCGCGTCTCATCCCTATGATGATGTGTTAAGGGGTCTCTCCCTCGGGTCTCACGGCCTTCTCCACCTCCCCAGCTCTGGGGCAGTGTAATTTTTCAATCCCACGCCAGCATCTTACCATACAGCTTCTGCCAGGGGCTTCCGGGCTGCACCTAGTGGACATCAAAGGCACCTGCCACTTGGCACAAAGAACCTCTGGATAAGGACAGGGCCAACCTCAGAGCGTCCTGGGACAGGACTGTCAGGTCCTCTGCCACTGGGTTTCCTGGGTAACCAGCTGGGGGCTCTCTGCAAAGCTGAGGGCCTACAAGGTTCCCTGGCACAGGACTGAACAACCCACCCAGCCACCAAAATGGCCCACAGGCCTGCTCCTCCTCACTCACTGTCCCTTTGGGCACTGCCAAGCCAGAGACTGGGGCAAGGGGTGGGGGTTGCTCCAGACTCCCTCACTCTGCTTCCAATCCAAACCCTAGAGGCAGTAACAGCCTCTTCACCAGCCCCTGGGCCCCCATGGTGGTCCCAGGTCAGTCCATTTCCAACCTGTGCCAGACAGAGATTTTTCAAAGTATAAGCTGACCATGTCACTCCCTGAGTCACCCCCTTCCACGGCTCTGGTGCTTCCGGGTCAGGGACCATGTGGCCTCTGAGTCTTCACTCTGGGAACACTCTTGCCCTTGCCTTCTATACCTTCCACAGCATGACCATCACTTCCACCTGAGCCCCCACCCCAGGCTCTGCTGGGTGCTGTGCCTCCTCTGGGCTCCTGGCTCTCTGAACTTCTCCCGTTCTATCTAACTGCCTGTTCACTTGTCTCCCTTCCCTCCCAGCAGTAGAGCCCTGAGGACAGGGACCGGGTCCATCCTGGTCACACAGGCACAGTCTAGATGCTCAGGAAACACGTAAAGATGGCATAACTGCACCTCACCTGCCCCGAAAACCAGAGCAGTCATCTACTCCTGAAAAACAGGGGCTTGGGGCCTTGGCGTGCCTCTAGGGAAAGCTGGCTGGCCCATGTGCTCTTGGGCTAAACCACCCCCAGCTCCCCCGGGACCCAGCGGTCCAATTCTGAACAGGCCAGGCCAGGCCAGTGACAAAAGGATACAAGACTGATGAGGCCTGCTGCAGCAAGCTGACATCATCGGCCACGGGGAAGAGTGCATCGTAGTCCCGGAGGAACCTGCCAGGCAGAGAGCAGATGGGAGGGACAGGCCTGGGGCCCCAGAGACACTGCCCTGCTTCGGGCCACTCCCTGTGTCTGCTGCCCAGCCACAAATCTCAGATTTCAGCAGGGCCCCACCCTACAGCTGAGTTGCACAAATGGCAGGGGCTCCATTACATAAGGGCTCATGGGGACTGGTGGGGAGGACCACAGGCCTGTCTCACTGCTGGGTCCCAGCTCAGCCACACTCACCTCTTCTCTTGCAGCAAGGAGCTGAAGATCTGAAGGAACTCTTCGATGAAGCCCTGAATGTTGTCACAGCTGGAACAGGACACCCGGAAAGATGAGATCACTCAAGGCAAGATAATCTGCACCTCCCTGCCAAGCCCGCCCCTCCCTTCTGAGAGGCCTCTGGCTGAGGAAGAAAGAAGCACTTTTCTCAGTTTCCCCATCTGTCAGCCCTACAGCAGGGGAAGAGGCAGACATGAAGCAATGGAAATGCTCCTGGTGGGCGTGGGGAGAGGGGTCTTTCACCCGGGAGGCAGCTCCTGAGGGCTTACCTGCTTTCGAGGATAGGAAGGAGGCAGATCTGGTTCATGAGGATGTGAAAGATCTCCACTAGCTTCTTCCTGGAATGGGAGAGCCTCTGCCACAGGTCACCGAGCAGCCTTTGAGGGCCGGAGAGGAAAAAAGAAATCGAGATTTGGGAGACACAAAGGCACTGCAGAGGCTCACGCCCGGCAGTTGCAGGTGCCCCTCCACAGGGCTGAGAAGGCCTCACAGCTCAATGCTGGGAGCAGCTGACAAAAGGCTAGAAGCCCTGAGGAGCCAGCTGCTTCCAGAGCTGCTCCTCAGTTCCACCTGTGGGTTGGGAACTCGCCGTCCACTTAACAAAAGCTTGGGGAGACAGCTGAGGGAGAGGGTTTTGACGTAGGCTCCGTACCCGAGCCCAGGCCTCCTGACTCTCGGCCTCTCTTTTCCACAACATCCTTAGTTTTGTCCCCGCCTTACTTGCTATCTTCAAGTCTCCTCTTCTTAATTGCAGACTCCAGCTCAGGAATTGCCATTTCATAAAAGGAAGCTAGTCTGTGGAAGCACATGCAGGTAAAAAGCTGGATTTAGTTTCTAAGCACCATACTTGATTAGAAAATCTAAACAAACCCAAGCGAGTGGGAAGGCACATTTCTTGCTCCCAAACTGTCATCGCAACAATTTTTCCTGGGACCCCCAAGCCCACACCAGCTTGTCCCTCTGTGGCCGGTTCCCAGAACAGTCTCATGGGAAGCAACCTGTAGTTGTGCTCCCCATTCAAGCAGGAAGCCAAGGCCCAGAAAGGCTTGTTTTAACAGATAAGCCACAGGGCTGCCCAAGACTCACTGCGGTTTGAGAAAATGTCACAGGGTCACTCTTTTACCTTGCTCACAAACTGCCAGTGGCTCCCTATCTCCACTACATCAAACAGTTCCTCCTCTCTCTGACACAGCCATACCTGGGACAGCACAGCCAGCCTTGTTCTCTTCTCTGTGACCCACCCCCTCCTAGCTCAAGTTCAAACTCGCCACCCTATTCTCACTGACCCCTCACTGTCCTCCTGGGTCTCCCGGCTGCCCCTCAGGCTAGCGCCCACCACTGCTGCCCCCATCGTCCTCCCTCCTCCCTGTGCTCCTCCTGATCGCATTGGCCCATGGGGATGACTCCTGCCCCAAATTAGATGCACAGCACTTGGAATTATGCTGGCCTTACAAATTAAAATGCAGCTGCCTCTTTTCTGTGGTGGAATTCCTCCTCAGAAAAGCTGAAGCTTCCCAAAGCCAGAAGTCTAGCTGCAGGGCCTAGGATGGTGCTGAATTTGTAGCAGGTGCTCTGTAAATACTTGTCTGTTGAATGGCTGGCTTCTGGCCACTTCTGTCCTAGGGTATTGCTACATGTAGCAGAGGATAACTAGGCCAAAACGGGCAGGCTTTACTTGGCCCATAGCACAGCACCCAGAAGAGACCAGAGGGGACAATTTGGCCCAAACAGGTTCAGGCGTTGCCAGGACACACTGCTGGTGGGGTGTAAATTGGTACAACCCCTATGGAAGGCAACTTGGCAAGAGCTATCTAAATTTAAACTGCACAGACCATCTGTCCCTGCAATTCTACTTCTAGGAATTGACTCCTCAGTATACTTGCAAAATGGTGTTGGTGCAAAATTTCTTTCTTTGTAACATTTTTAAAAAAGAGTGAATAATTGAAAACTTAGAGGTCCCTCTACAGGGTCTGGTGCCCCATCCAATGGAATCCTACCCAGCCAAAAAATGGAGGATGCCCTATGTACTGGTAAAGCACTATTCTGATGCAGGAAAGTAAACTGCAAACAGTATGCATACATTTTATAAGGTGGGGGCGGAAGATATGTAATATGCATATTTGCTTGTATATGTGTAAAATACCTCTGGAAAATCCCACACAAAAACAAAACAAAACAGAACAGAACGCTAATGGCAATAATTGCCTGAGAAACAGAACTGGGACAGGGGGAGAGGAAGACTATTCACTGTATATTTTATGCTTTTTGAGTTTTGAAACATGGGGATGGATTATTCCGTCATAAAATTTGAAGAGGATGGAGAGAGAGGGCGGAGGAGGAAGGCTGTTGCTACGAGAGGGATCAGCTAAGGTGTGTAACCCTTAGAGAGAGTTCTCAGGGCCTGAGGTGGTTTCATCTGCTCAGCGGGGGCGCGCCTGGCCGCCTCAGGCATAGTCTGAACAGGCTGGGTCGGCCTCCGGCTCTTCTGGGGTCAAAAGCAAAGTCACTTTCAGTCAGAAGTGTTTTCCTTTCTGCCTCCCGAGCTGGGTGGAACCTCTCCCCTGCCTCAGCCTGTCCTTGCAAGGAAGTCAGCTCTTTGCAAACGTGACCCCATTCTCTGAAGAGACCCTTTCAAAAGCAGTCGGTGAGACATTTGGGAAGAAGGTTTAACAAAATGGGGAAATGCCTGTGATAGGTGAAAATAAGTACGGTACAAAATTCTAAGAAAAACGTGATCTTAAATGAGGATGAGCTCTCATGGGTGGTTTTAATTTCCTACCTTTCCGTATTTTCCAAATTTTCCACAAGCATGTACCACTTTCATCATCAGAAAACACACCTTTTAAAAAAAGTGGACAACCAGACACAAAAGGTCACATATGATATGATTCCATTTCTATGAAATATCCAGAAGGGGTAAATCCATAGAGACAGAATGCAGATTGGTGGCTGCCTGGGGCCAGGGGGAGTGCGGAGGGGAGTGGGGAGCGGCTGCTTAATGGGAATGGGATTTTATTGTGGAGTCATGGAAATGTTTGGGAATGAGGCAGGGGTGGGAGATGCACGACATTGTGAAAAGTACTAAATGCCACTGAATTGTTCCCTTTAAAACAGTTCATTTTCTGTTACATAAATTTCACCTCAATCAATTTTTAAAAAAGAAGAAAACAAATCCTAGACAGCTACGGGCCCCTCCCAAGCCTTTTCTTCTAGGGGAAAGGGCCAAGCAAGCGCCTTTATCCTCACATTCTCTGGGAGGGCTGATCCATCCTGTGCCTGATTTTCACAAGCTGAGGGCACCAGGAGGGGTCAGAGCACCAGCTGCCGTCTCTGGCTGGCACATGTCAGCATTAGATAAATATTTTGTTGAATGGGCAAATAAATGACCGAATGGATGGGCAGCTGGATGGATGGAGTTGGGAAGCTCCCAGAAGCTCCTGAACAAGGTGGAGAGAGACACCAGGCCAGAGGCTACTCGCTGAGAACCGGCCAGCGCTCACCACGGGCCAGGCGACGGGCAGGCTGCCGGGCCCTCACGCTGGCCTGGGAACACCTACACCTGGGCACCTCTTACCTACGGCACAAGGAGCAGATGCCTGTGCTGAGTGGGCCCAGTGGCTCTCCCTCCCTGCCCCTAAGCCCCTCTGCTTCTTTCTTCGTCCCAGGGTGATCTTGTCTTGACTCCTCTGGACAAAAAGCTCCCGCACTCTGCCAGCACATGCAAAGCTCCTCACAGTCGGGCTCCTACGGACTTACCCAGTTGCCGTTACCTGCTCCTTCACCTGCTGCCATAGGCTCCCCACTCCCCGGCCTCCTGTAACACTCTGTTCCTGGCTCTGCCCTGAATACTTTGGGCCTTTGCAGGCCTCACACTGCCTACCTGGAATGCCCTTCCTGTCCCTGCGTCCTCCATTTTTCTCTGTCTGGAAGGTTCCCATTCATCCAAGACCTAGTTTAAGGGTCATCTCTGCCATGAAGCCTTCCCTTACTCCACCAGACAAAATTTTGCACCCTTCCTCTGTGTTCCCAGAGCGCTTCATGACGCGGCTACCACAGCCTGCCCCACATGCGAGCATATCTGTTAATTTCCTTGTGATTTTTCTCTCTTGGACTAGATGCTAAAGTCCTCAGACTCCATCTTACCATCACTCCCTTTTGCCAGTCACGATAGCAGCTGTGGAATAAAATGGAATGGAATCGCAACTGCCCTGTTCTTGGTTGCTTTTTCTCCCCTGGCCTGTTCTTAGCCAAAAGTGGGACAGCTTCTAAAATGTAGGCTCCACACCAGCAGGAGCCTTAGCTGCTGCTCCACTGCTATACCCCCGGGCTGGGAGAGGGCCGGGCGCATCTAGGCACCCAGTAAATATTTCCTGAATGAGCATATGAGGCGGCACCTCTACTTCAACAGCCAGAACTACTGCTGTACCTGTAACAGAAGTCGTGTTTCTGGAAGGTTTGGCAGGCCAAAGGGAAGATATCCAGAAAGGCCCAGAGTGTAGTGCAGGTATCACAAAGGTAGAGAACAACATCCTTCAGTTCCTGTGGCCCAAAGAGAATACTGCATTATTCTCCCCCAC
>JAQZBX010102762.1:0-11124 GCA_029593785.1 Cabassous unicinctus | reverse complement strand
GGGGGGGATAAATAAATTAAAAAAAAAAAAAGAAGAATGAAGTTTGAGGACTCTCACTTCCTGACTTTAAAGCACATTAGTTAGCTACAGTGGTAAAAACACCAGATTATTGGCATAAAGATAGACATATTGACCAATGAAACCAAATTGAGACTCTGAAATAGACCCTCATATCTACAGTCAAGTGATTTTTTACAAGACTGTCAAGCCCACCCTACTGGTCCAGAACAGTCTATTCAACAAAAAGTGCTGGGAGAACTGGATATGGACATAAATGTTAATTGAAAGGAACCTAGAGAATAATCTAGCAAATGTTTAACATAGATATTTCATGGTGGATGAAGTTTATGGTTAATAGTATAAATATAAGAATGTTCTTCTTTTACAAAGTTTAAGAATATGGTGATGCATGGGAAAATTACAACTAATGTAACTTATGGATGATAATTAACAATAATACTGTAATATTTTTGCAGCAATGGCAAAGAAGATATATCAATTCTAAGGGTCAACAATAGGGGGAATAAGGAAGCTTGGTATTTTTCCTTTTGGAGCAATGAAAACATTCTAAAATTGAGGTGATGAAAACACAATTCTGTGATGAAAATGAAAGCCACTGAGTGTACATTTTGAATGAGTTGTACAAAGCATGGGATTGTATAACACAGAGAATCCAGTGGTGGGAGATGGACTGTAGTTAGGACAAATATCAGGACATTCATTCATGAACTGTAACAAATACATAATACTTATACAGGGTATTAATATTTGGGTGGTTTAGGGGGAAATACACCAAATGTAAGATATAGGCTATAGTTAGTCAATGCTTTTTCATAATTTGCATGTTATGTACAATGGTGCCCTCCAATAAGGTTAAGTGCCAATTTCTCATCAGAAACTATGGAGGCAAGAAGACAGTGGGTTGAAATAGTTAAAATGCTGAAAGAAGACAATTGCCAGTCAAGAATTTTATACCCAGTGATTCTGTCTTTCAAAATTCAGAAAGAGGTTAAGATATTTCCAGATAAAAAAGAGCTAAGGAATTTCTCACCACTAGACATGCCTTACAAGTGATGCTAAAATGAGTTCTTCAGACTGAAAGGAAAGGACACTAGACTGTGGAACAAAGTACAAAAGAAAGACCTCAGGTAAAGGTAACCATACTGTAATTATAAATGCCAGTATCAATGAGTCGTATTTTTTGTTATGCAGCTCCATTTTTTACTTCTTACAGGTCTTAAATTGCAAATGAATTAAAAGTAATGATAAATCTATGGTTTTGGAAAATACAATGTTCCAAATTACATGATTTGTAACAAATACAGCAAAAGATGAAGGGACAGTAGGGTATAGGGATATTATATGTGTATTTTATTGAAGTTAAATTAGTATCAAATCAAACATGATTATTAGATATTTAGGGCGTTAAATTTAAGCCCCATGGAAACCACAAAGAAATGTATATGAAAATATAAAAAATATACAGAAAGGAATGAAAAGGGACTCAAAATATCACTGTACAAAAAATCAAATATATGAAAATAGGCATGAACAGAAGAATCGAGGAACAAAAAGGTATAAGAAATACAAAGACCATGTAGCAAAATGGCAGAAGAAAATCCTGCATTATTACTAATTACTTTAAATATAGATGGATTCAACTCTCCACTCAAAAGACAGATATTGGCAGAATGGGGAAAAAAGCATGACCAAACTAAATGCAGCTTACAAGAAACTCACCTTAAATTCAAGACACAAGTAGATTGAAAGTGAAAGAATAGAAAAAGTATATACCATGCAAATAGTAACCAAAAGAGAGCTGGGTATCCATACTAATATAAGATAAAATAGACTTTAAGTCAAAAACTGTTATGAGAGATAAAGTAGCACAATATATATTGATAAAGGGATCAATTCATCAAGAAGATATAACAATTATATATGTACCTGACAGAGCCCCAAAATATATGAAGCAAATATGGGCAGATTTTAAGGGAGAAATAGACCATTCCATATTAATAGTAGACACTTCAATACACCACTTTCATTAATGGATAGAACATCTAGTCAGATAATCAGTGAGGAAACAGATTTGAATGATATTCTAAATCAGCTAGACCTAACAGACATATATAGAACACTTTACCCAACAGAGCAGAATACACATTCTTATCTAGTACATATGGATGATTATCTAGGATAGACCATATGTTAAATCACAAAGCAAGTCTCAATAAGTTTAAAAATATTGAAATCACTCAGTATATCTTCTCTGACCATAATGGAATGGAACTAGAAACCAATAACAGTGAGAGAACTGAAGTATTCACAAAGATTTGGGAATTAAACCTCAGACTTTTAAAGAACCAATGGGTCAAAAAAGAAATCACAGTGGAAATTAGGAAATATCTTGAGGCACAATGAAACAAAAACACAAAATACCAAAACTTATGGGATGCAGCAAGCGCAGTACTAAGAGGGAAATTTATAATTCTAAATGTTTACATTTAAAAAAGAAGAAAGATCTGAAATCAGAGATCTAACCTCACAACTGGACAATCTAGAAAAGGAACCGCAAACTCAATCCAAAGGAAAATGAAGGAAGGAAATAACAAATATTAGTGGAGATAAATGAAATAGGAATTAAAAAATGATAGAAACTTGGTTCTTTGAGAAGATCAATAAAAGACAAACTTTGGCTAGCCTGACAAAGAAAAAGAGAGAGGATGCAAAAACTAAAATCATAAATGAAGGGAGAACATTACTATTGACCCCACAGAAATAAAAAAGGATTATAAGAGGATATAATAAACAATTATATGCCAACAAATTAGACAAACTAGATGAAATAGAAAAATTCCTAGAAACACACAAACTACCTACACTCACTCAAGATGAATTAGAAGATCTCAACAGACCAATAATTAGTAAAAGATGGAATCAATATGAAAAAAACAAAGAAAATCCCAGGATCAGATGGCTTCACTGGAGACTTTTGCCAAATATTCCAAGAAGAATTAACACCAATCTTCCTCAAACTCTTCCAAAAAAAAAACAAAAAACTGAATAGGAGGGAACAATTCCTCACTCATTTTATGAGGCCAACATCACTCTAAAACCAAATCCAGAAAAGATAGCACAAGAAAAGAAAATTGTAGATCAATATCTCTTATGAATATAGCTGCAAAAATCCTCAACAAAATACTAACAAACTGTATCCAACAGCACATTAAAAGAATCATACACCATGATTCTTTGTGATTCTTCCCTCATATGCACGGGTGGTTCAAAATAAGAAAATCAATTAATGTAATATGTCACATTAACAAAATGAAGAGAGAAAATTACATGGTTATCTTAATTGATGCAGAAAATGCAATCAGTAAAATTCAGCATCCTTTCTTGATAAAAAAACACTTCAAAAGATAGGAATAGAAGGAAACTTCTTCAACATAAGAAAGGGCATACATGAAAAATCTATAGCTAACATCATACTCAATGTTGAAAGACTAAAAGCTTGCCCTCTAAAATCTGGAGCAAGACAAGAATGCCCACTGTCACCACTGTTATTCAACATAGTACTGGAAGTTTTAGCCAGAGCAATTAGTCAAGAAAAAGAAATAAAAGGCATCCAAATTGGAAAGGAAGAAGTAAACCTTTCCTTGTTTGCAGATGATATGATCTTATGTATTACAAAATCCTGAAAAATTCACAACAGTAATAGAGCAAACAAATTCAAAATGGCAGGGTACAAGATCAAAATGCAAAAATCAGTGGTGTTTCTACATACTCATAATGAACAATTAAAATCAAACAGTAGCTTTGAAGCAGATATAAGCAAAGATCAAATATTCAGCATGAAATCCCAAAGAGAGGGGATCAAGAAGAAAAATACCTCCCCTACTTATCCCACATCTAGAACCTTTTGGAAATCCATGAAGATCTGTGGAGAAATATTTTTTACTTCCCACATAAATGGAAATAGAAGTCTGAGTAATTTCATTTGGATACTAAAGGAAAGGTGTTAATCATATAATGAAGGGCTACTTACTACTAAGGGAAGATTTTTTTTACAGTTCTTAAATGAAGTATTAATAAATTAAAATTAGCACACTACTAGAGCTTACAAGGATTAAAATTTAGTATTCTTCTATGAAGTCTGACTACAACATCATGTCAAAATTTTCAAGTTCCTGGTATTCATGTATACAAATACATGGCTGAACTGTCTACTATTTTCAGGTAGGACATTTCATTTTTCTATGCATCATTATTTTGTTTAGAGCAATTCAGGTTTTCAGTCATTGCTATTCTTGATTTTTATTTGTAAATTAGTATTAGTTTATCTTTATCAATTAAGTTCATCCAGGGTTATCAATTAATCCCACAGTGTATTGTCTTCCTGCAGAAGATCATTACTCCTGAGAATAAAGAGTGAATGGAAAGTGATTTTGATAAGAGAATTTAGGTTCTGATTCATCAATAAAGGAAATTATAAAACACTGGGTTACCCTGAACATATTCCTTTTAAGCCATTTCAACTGAGAAAAGGCATAATTTCTGACAGCTTCTTGTTGCATACATCGTTATATAAAGGTCAAGATTTTCTGGGCAAGCACACCTTCTTGAGATACAGGCACATATGTATCAATAGTACTTTGAGATTATACCTTTCTAATAAGTAGATTTTAGGATTTATAGGTGTTGCAATTAAATACAGAACTATCTATTCTCCTAGTTCTAAAGCAGATGCAAACATGATCGCATAAAAAGAAAAAAAAAGTGTATTTGCACAGTAACCCTACAATGTTTTCCCTACCACAAATGGAAACAGAGTACACAGTCTCAGACTTACTTGCCCAGCTTAAAAAGAACTCTGCAAAAAATTCAACAAACCACTGTCCCATGAGACACCATTATATCTGTATTCTCAACTGAAGATAAAACTATCATTTTCTTGCATGATGAAGATGCGGAAATAGAACAGACCTAGGTTTGAAGACTATATTTTAACCAGGTTTTGATAACGCTAGGCACATTAAATTGAAGAGAGAGGAGAATGACAACTGTCACTCTGCTTAATAAAATAGATCCATTGCCTGAATTCTTCTCTCTATACTAGTTATAGATACCATATCAGATATAATTTAAGATTGATTATCTTTGATGATCTGAAAGAAATATATGAGAATGCAGCAAGTACCAATTACAGTATGCAATTGAAAATCCTCATTCAACTTTCATGTAAAATTACATTTCCCTTAAAGATAAATTGTTGAGAACTAAAGACAATGATCTCTTTCCTCAAAACTCTCTTCATCCCACAAACTATCTTCATACAGTTTTCTAGTATTCAAATGTCACAAATTGGAAATTGGATTAAAAATTACTTAATTTCCCAAATCCATATGTTCAATATTAAATGACAGGAAAACTGTAATCCTTGCCTTAAAATTCCCCCATTAATCAAGCAAAATTGGTATAAAGAAGGTAGAATATGTCTTTTTAATTTGTATTGTTTTCAGGTTAACATTTAGAGAATATGGCTATGATGGCAATAAGCTAAAATATTCAAAATAGATGGTGAAGAGCTTCAAATAATTGATTCATGTCTCCAAATTATGGATGCAGAATTTCAAAGGTTTTTATTCACTGTCTATAAGGGAAATACAACCTAAGATTACACAGGAATAGGCTTTTATATGAGTACAAATTCAGAAACTAAAATAATGAAAAATTAATGCAAGGAAAGTAAGTTTAAACATGATGTTATCTTGCCTCATAAGGCAAGACAAAAGTATTCAATTATTACTATTATTCCCCCAGAGAAGTTAAAATAGAATGATCCACGTTGGATAAGCAGTTTACCTCTCAAAGACCAGCCTCCCCAGGCTTTCATAAAGGCAGAACAAAGTGGTTAACATCAGTAAAATAGATTATATTGTTTTACAGCAGAAGATTATTACCCCTGGAAAAATAGAGTGCATGAGAAACTCTTGGTTTTGATAAGAAAATTTAGGATCTAAAAGCATGGGGTTATATTGAGCACACTCCTTTTAAGCTACTTCAACTGAGAAAAGGCATAATTTTTTATGGCTTCTTGCTGATTACATGGTTATATGCAGGTCAAGGGTTTCAGAATAAAACTCCAGATATTTTATCCCCATGTGTCAGGGATAAAAGTTATGCATCTGTTTTACCTATCTTCCTAACCGTACCATGTCTGCTGCTCCTTACCTTCCCAACCAATGTCCTGGTCAATGGACTGTTAGAAGCATAATGTGCCTAATAATGAGCCTACCTTTAAGCCCCTCATCCCAGCCATACAAGGCCTTGTTCTAATTTGGACAAGTTATCTATCACTTTTATTTTCTGATTAATAAGTCAAGTACAAGAGCTAAATTTTTTGAAGTTTTAACTGTTCAATCTTCTTTGCTAAACGATAGCAAATCAAGAGTGTTGAATAAAGGAAATGCTGAAGACTCTAGGTGTGTGTATGTGTATGTTTGGAGGATAGGATTTTTAAATATCTAGTATAATCAATTAGAAAATGAAAAATGAGATTAAGACTGCTTATGGATGTGAGAAAGTTAGAAAAGACTGAGTCCCGTGAAATAAGTATCTTTCCAAAAACTTTCGTTAAAGAGAAAACTCATTGAGTTATGTTGGATTTCATTTCTAATGACTTCTCTGGATATTTCCTGAATCCTTATAGCAATTTAGCTAATATTAAACGTTTGCCATTCTAAGATTGCTAAGGAGAGACAGATTTTATTTCTTAGGCCTTATTTGGTTTTATGAAGGATACATATTTTTTTCATTGCTTTAATTCATAGTACTTCAATCCCATTTGAAAGAAAAGAAATCATTGTTGACAATGCTTTAGAAATTAGGATTAAGCTGTCAGTAACCTTGATGCCAGGCAGTGGAGGAAGCAATAAAATGATGAAATGTGAGAAGATAGCCTTATCTCAGACAAGGTAAGTACCAGTCCTCTTTACCAGAATCTATTAAAATAACATTTTGTTTGATCATGAAAAAAATAAGAATTGGTCTCTTTCACTCTAAATCTAATTGAGGAATTACATAATTTTGGTCTGTTGCTATTGTTCTTCAGACAGCAATACCATTAGCCATTAATACGATTGCAAACTATTCAAGACATGGCATTGGTGCCATTGTTTTCATTCAAAAGAATTCTACAAATGCTGCTGATTATGGGCACTCAAATGTTTTAACTTCTGTGTATCTTCATTTATTTCCTCCTAATCTAGTTTCACTTCATTTCTAGCCATTTAGAAATGTTATCTTCCAGATTTTTCTAATGAAGATGATTTCCTTTTATTTTCCTCAGCAGGAATTGCTTTGATCACCCACCTTGTTTTAAAAAATTTCTTCAAATTGATAGGACAACTTTTGATATCTATCATCTATAAGAATTTTAACTAAAATTGTGTTGATCAAATCCAAATCCCCATATTTTCTTATCACATTCTTAAGATGATTCATCTTAAATATATTTTATATGTTTATTTAATATCCAAATTTTAAGCAAAAATTCAGAACTTAATATAGACATTTAAATGGACTTTTGTAGTACTTTATGCTATTAAGGAAACTCATTATTTTACTTGACTAATATTCACTTCTATTGTTTTTGATTAGACAAGATTTTCCCACTCACATTAAAGAAAATAAGTATTTTATAAATCTGGGCTGCTTTCTTGATTGTTTTATCTTGATTTCTTCTTTCTAATCTTGTTTTGGTAATTTTTCAGAGAAATTAAGAGAAAATTACAAACATCTTGGGAGCCATCAACTACTTTCTCCAAATTGAATTCCTGGCCATCTGGGTGACCTATACATGTGAAGGTCAGGACTTAACCCACTCTCTCAGAAAGGAAGCTTCCTCTCCCTGAGACCCACTACACCTCATTGAGAGATAGGGGATGTTCTAGGTTTACTATGGAAGCTTTGAGAAATGGGCATTTGGCCAGGTCTTGCAAGATGCTACCATAGGGGAAAACTAGGTAAGGGTACACAGGATCTCTCTGTACTATGTCCTACAATTACATGTGAATGAACAATTATCTCAAAACAGAAAGTTAATACATTATGCATTTATAGTGTTAACTTAATGCCACTCTACCCTTCTCAGGAATTTGGCAGATATGAAGAAAATCTACCTCAGACTCACTTATTCTAACCTGCAAAGAGCTGAGTTGTTTTAAATTCAGTTTTATCTAGCAAAAAGCTCTGCCCTGGATTTTTCTTGCATATGACCCAGGAATCCTGGATTCTAGTCCCAGGTTAAGTTCATTGGTCATCAGAGGAATATAAAGAAAAACAAAAATGAGATATCACCTTATGCTTAATAAACCAGTAAACATTAGGAAGCTGGACATTGTCAAGGACTAACAGGGATATGATGACATAGAAATGCAGCTAATCTGGTAGCAATCTAGCTGTCAAAGAAGTCTGCCAGCTTTTCTCTTCCCCAAAGACTTTCCACATAGGAGTCACACACTCATCCACTGTGTCCCCCCCAATTACAAAAAGCCCATATTAAGACTTTGCTTTCTCCTTAAATTGCTCTTTTTTAGAAAAAGGCAGAAGCATCTTATTCCCTTCTGGAAGGATGTGAGATTCATAGCACACCAATAATCCTCTAAAAAACCTACTTCAAAATCCAACCCCTGACCCTTTTGTACCCTCAATGCCAGTTAAGGGTTAAGAGACATGCAGTCATTTTCAAGCAATCTCCCACCATCTCCTTTGAAATTCCTGCATCATGGTCTCATACCTCTTTGGAATGTGCCATCTGTTGTGCTAGTACTTCATCCAAATTTTCCATATCATCAAACTTTAGCAAGCAGATAAAATTGAGTAAAAAGGCTTGTGTTGATTTCTATCTCTGATGAAGAACTTGTCATCCTACCAGGAATGGGTTAACACTACACCTGGTGCCTGAATATATTTAGGGTCCCTTCTAACTCTGAAAGTACATGATTCTAGACCTAGAACCCAGTTACCTAGGGCCTATGTGACAGTGATCACTTCAAGAGAAAGTTGAGGCATCTAATAATTTAACAAAACATTCATTATAGTTTTGATTCTGAAAGTATGGTTTAAAAATAATTATGCTTGAAATTTTAACTGATTTTAAAATAAAACTTATGAATAAGGCATAATACTTTACACTTATGGATTTATCCTTCAAAAATCGAGGGAAAGTGTTACATTTCAAGCGTTTATGCAACACAGAGTATCTTCCTCCAAAGAAAAGAGGTTCTGCTAATTTCAGAAAATTAGGTCAATTCTCTATCTCACCAGTATATTACTTAAGGCTTTTAGAGCAGTTTCTCCAAGTGTGGGCAAGAGCACATTACCTGGTTTATGTTTAAAATGTGTAGATTCCTAAAATCTAGCCCAGACCTATGACAGCAGAATCTCTAGGGATGGGGCCTCCTGATTTTGTATTTTAAAAGCTCCCCATTATAGTTAAGCAATAAACTCTCAAGCTAAATTACCTAATCACTCATATAAAAATGTGAGAACCATTATTTTAGAATCTGCATTTGTGAAAAATTCACTTTTTAATATGGACCAAATAGGCTCTCTTCTCTAAGCAGAATATATAAGTATAAGCATCACTTTCTTAAAAAAAAAAAAAAAAAAAAAAAATCAGCTTGGCTAAATGATTAGGACATTGGACTAGAATTCAATAAATGTTTAATTCTGTGTGTCCCCATCACCCTCCCTGAATGATATCAGTAAATTATTTAAATAGTGATAAATAGGATATACAGTAATTCCTTTTTCCTGCCTCAGAGGCAAAGCATAAGGTTAATTAAATAACTGCTGCAAAATACTTTTAGCTCCTTAGAGAAAAACATTATATAAGATGTTATATTATACATGCAGCTTTTTTTCTCTTCCATGAAAATAAGGCTAATTGTTCTTAAGAACTCAGCCCATGACAGAGAAAACAACCATGACATGGCTTTCACAAGTATTAAATTCACAAGGGCAAAATTTTGTCACAGTTGGTATCAGACCCAGTGAATTCTATGCTTCTATTATTTGTGCAAATACCACTGCCATCTTGTGGAAAACAGCCATTGTCCTTATCTTGGGTTTCTATTTCATTTGTGTGGAACGGTGATAAGATAATTTAGGTTATCTGCTATGGAAGATTCCTGACTTATAGTCTTAGGCATCCTCAGGCATGTTTTCTGTGGTACTCCAGACTAAGTGAGACCACACTGAAGGTCAGGTAGAGCTAATAGAAGGAAGGACTTTATAAACAAGACATATCCCCAGGGCCTAGAACTATACATATCCCACAAATGGGGCTTGTGACAAAAGCCTGTTTTTATGTTCTACTATATTCTGAAATTAGTGTTTTAAAAAGAGGGAAAAATTAATCACTGGTAATCATTAAATCCAATGTTTATTGCTATGGGAAAAATATGTCAGTCTGTAAATGTTGTTTGTATTCACTTGTCAAAGGAAGAAGCGGGATTTCTTACAGAAAAAAATAAAATAAGACCACTAATCAGCCCTGAATTCTATCATCTGATAAATAATTGTCATATTTTGACAGAAATGATGAATTTTTAAATTCACTCTATAAAAGCAGGTTCTCATAGAAGGATGATTCCTTTCTAGTCTTTCTCATATTTGTTTAAAGGCTTAAAATTGTAATACCTATAGAAAATATGCAAATTGATTTCATTTATTCAAGAGGAACCTTTGCCCTTAGAAGTAATACTATAAGGAAAATATATAGTCCTTCTGGTCAGAAATATTTCCTTTACTTCTATAAAGCAGGCATTCCTTGAGAAACATATAAATTTGTTTATCTGTGGGGTTTTTTTGCACTTAAAAATGTCTGTGGCTGAGTCAGCCTTAGGCACAACTGTGAATAGATGAAATTTGTCTTTGATGCCCTCATGCCCCCAATTCTACACCTTTACTCCACCTTCACTTCAAATACCTTCCCTCAGCAGGAGTTTTCTCACTTCTGTGCCTACTCTCACTTCACCAGCCACCAGATAATGTAATTTAAATCAGTATACACAGGGAGCCAAGATGGCTCAAGAAGTTGAGCGCCTGCCTCCC
>JAQZBX010102761.1:0-11123 GCA_029593785.1 Cabassous unicinctus | reverse complement strand
ACCCAGAGAATATCTACCACATGATAAAAACTAGAATCTGGGCAAGTTTCTTCCCTTTGCTGTAGGTAACACAAATTTTCTCATAAACCTGTGAATGAGCTGTGGATACTTTAATAAGGAGGACCAAGGAGTAGTGGATAAGAAGAGATTCATCATTTTCTGAGTTGGTCACACTAGAACCAGTTTTGGAGCCATTTTTGGTGTCTTTCATACACTTGTATATTTAAACTTCAGGAAGCTCCACATCTCATCCCAGTCATAGAGGACATTTTCAGAGTTTGTTCGAGGCCCTTCTTTTTCATTTGGGAGGTTTTGTCTGTGTTTAACTGCAGTAGGAGGTATTGGAGTTTGCCAGGGACAGGAAAAAGTGGTTCCCACCATCATCTTAGGTCACAAGGATAGGTAATAGGGAGGGTCTCAGATCCATAGTGACAAATATACTATACCACAAGGATGCAGGCTGTTCTCTCAGAGACCATGATTGTTCTTTAAGTATTATTAACTTTTCATTGTGTGCCATGGTGTGCATGGGATGGGGAGTTGAAGCAGCTAGTTCTTCAGGGTGCCCTTGCCCCCCATTCTCCCACAGCCTCTGGAAAAATGAAAAGGGAAGAAGACATGCACATCTCTCAATTTGGTGATCTTTGCATTGCCGCTATTTAGTAAGCTTGTGCTCTTTGCTGTTCAGTAAACCACATTTTGCAGACATGATTCAAATCGTGATGATGTGCAGCAACAGCACAAAGGATGGTTGTACTTACCATGTTGAAGATCACAATCAGAGACCTCCACAATAAATACACTGAGACCTTGAATGAAGTAATGAATTGTTAGTTCATAGTGATAGTGATAGACACTGAGAGAGTGTGTTTGTATTATTTTTATTCCATGAACAACTGCTTTTTAAAATTATTAGAATTCTACTTTGGCATTTACTTTATAACAGCAATATAAATATCTCATGCCATGTCTTTCTGTCTTCGGTTGTTGGTGTTGGTAGCCAGCTCTTCATTTATTTCCCATTTATTGGTTATATTCTTATTTTCTACCTGCATTAAAGATTCTCCTTTCAAGTTATGCAATTATATGCCTAGATGTGCATTTATTTTGATTTTTCCTCCTGGATTTTATTGGGTTTCTTGAGCCTAAAAATTGATGTCTAGTTATAGAATTCCCAATATGATGTGTTTTGAACCTCAGGTAAGGATGGCTCAGGAAGTTGGGGCCAGAGATAAAAGCCTGGGACCCAGGTTCTGATACAGACAGAAGATTATGGGCACAGAGAGGTAATTCCCTTATTCCTGCTACTTTTGTTGGTCACTCCTTCTCTTGGTAGTCAATGTTAACTGTGTTGAGGAGGCCTTTCTTGTCATGCATTTCCTGGGACTCAGGCACAGACACAGGCCTCCTGCTTCCAATCCACATCCACTATATCTACTCTTGGGGCAGCTAAAGAAAGACATGTCAAGCTGAACCCTGTTGTGAACAAAAAGGAAATGTCAAAATTCATATGCTCATAGCAATGACAATAGAGAACATCACCAGAATAAGCAACATCAAGCTTAGTGACCCTAATAGTATGGGAATCCCAGAAAGTCTGAGGACCTTGGGCTGACAAGAATAGAAGTGAGGTTGTGGGAGTGTGTACCAGGTGGTGTTATCTGTATGCAAACCACCAGAGCAAATAGAGAAATCCTCCAAAGGTGAAGATGTTTAAAATAATGCGAACCTCTTCAATCCCTAAAGAGAATAGTAGGGTCAGATGGGAAGAAGCTGATGAACAATTGAGGAAGCTGGAATCTGACATGGAATCTGACTGGAATTGGCATAAACCTAAGAGGAAATATGTCTTGTTTGGAACAAAATATAGAGAAATCATAAAAGCCATCATCAGAGGTTCTGAACCTGCAAAAGGAGAACAAGGAGAAATACATGGTCAGCCTTAATTGGTGCATTTCTTCTCCATCAAAGCAGACAAAGGAACATCTGAGACAACACCATGTTCTTCATGGGGTAGACCAGCAGAGAGTCTGTCTTCTCTTGTGGTATTAACAGTGACCCTAACCAGGCACACTCAGAGAGCAGTGTGTCCTTCACATGGTCATATCCATGCTCCATGTACTATGCAACTTCTTCCAAACTGTACAGAAAGCTTAATCCAACTGTGTAGATAGCTGGGGACAGATTGGGGAGAGAACACTGGGGACAGGGAGTTTCCATACATTCCTGAAAGCAACCTGGAATCCTGGGGAATGTTCCAATACTGTTTTAGTCATGCTTTTACGAAACTTCTTTCCTTTTTTGTCTTGTGTTTCCAACAGATTCAGTTCCCTGAAAGATCATATCTCTTTGCTTAGGGATGTCCACAAAATATAAATGCAAGATGGGATTCAGAATGATTTTGTTTTCTTTCATGTTATCATGAGAAATTAAAAAAATAATGAGAAGCTCAATTAATTTTTCAGTTGACACCTATAGCCTACAGTATAATTTCTACTATTAACATTTGGATATACTTGTTTTATCAGAATGTAGCCAATCATAAATTGAGCCAACTTATTTTTTATTTATTTCCTACAAAGTTGCAGACATCAGTAAACATTTTCCTTAATAAGTCAGAATGAATATCTTTAGTATTCAATATTTTTACTTTATTTGTTTTACTTAACATTTACATACAATGAAATACACATATCTTAAATGATGAGTTTTAGCAAACATATACATATATAACTTTGCACCTAAACCCTTATCAAGTTATAGACCATGAACTTTCACTCCATAAATTACACTCAACTAGTCATTCTGACTATATATAGCACTAGTTAGTTCTTTCCAATACTTTGTAATTTTCAATTATAAGAAATACCACTGATGGCTTATATTGGGGGAAAACTGGACTGTTTCTAGATTGTGGTTATTATGAATAAACATGCTATGAACATACTTGTGGAAATAATTTCCTAGGATTCTCAGAGTGTTTGGAGATAAATATTATTATGAATTGAGAATCTAAAAACCAGATGAAGAAACATGCCTATGGTTACACAAGTTCCAGCAGACTCAGGAAATTCTCTGAAATTAGTGATTTGTATTCTGCTTTGTCCCATACCTTCCCAGGACCTAAATGGTGCCAGGGTTTTTAAATTTTGTTATTCTATCTCCACTAGTTATCTATATACTTTTTAAAAATGTATATTTTTATTGAAATATTCACACATGAACATACATAGACAATAAGTATACAGTAAAAGTTGTGAACTTACAAAGTTAACATGCATTACATCATATAGAGGGCCCATACATCACCCCTCCACCAACACCTTGCATTGTTGTGGTACATAACAATGTCACCATAGTCACCCCTTTTTGCTATCTCCAGATAGGATCGTACTCTTTCCCACCAGTGCCCAAACCAAAGAGCACATACTGGTCAGGGAGGGGCTCAGTGCCTTTGCAGGAGTTCACTTATTCTATGGCCTCCTGGAGATTCTCTTCTGAAGTCCTGCTCCACATTACCAGCTATTTGGCAGAAATGGTTCCTGGAGAACACTCAGTGCTGGGCTCTTGCTCTGGTGCTATCTTTTGGCATTCAGGGAGATTAAGCAGTTGTGTCTGTGTGTATAAGTTTCCATGTGATTATATGCATTTGTGCACACATAGACATATATTTTTTGCTAATAACTACAATTTATGAAGTACCCACACTGTTCAAGCCATTATAATGAGTCTTTTTTTAATAATAATTTTTAAAAAGATTTTTAGATTACATAAATGTTACACAAAAACTATAGGGATTCCCGTATGCTCTACTCACCACACCTCCCACACTCTCCCACATAAACATCCTTCATTAGAGAGGCACATTCAATGCAACTGATGAATGCATCCTTGGGTTTTACCAGTAAGCATTGACCATAGTTCACATTGTAGACTACAACTCTCTCCCACACAGTTCTGCATGTTATGTAATGATATAAAATGGCCTATATCTACCATTACAGTGTCATTCAGGACGATTCCCAAATCCTGAAAAAAACCCCAGATTACAATTGTTTTTCCCTCTCCCTGCCCCCTGAGCCTCCAGTGGACACTGGCTCCACATCAATGTTGTAATTTCTTCCAATGCTTCAATCACAATATATCTATAGTAGAATACCAGTAAGTCCACTCTAGGCCATAGTCCTTTCCCCATTCCTGAGGATTCTGGGATGGTGATGTCCACTCAACCTCTAATTGGAGGAAGCTTTTATCTCATGGGGAAGAAGGATAGGACTATCTGGCTTGCCGTTGCAGACTCTCTCTGTTCCTTGGGATGGTCGATGTCTATTATCATCTCCTTTTTAGTTGTTGTAGGTGAGTCCAATGAGCTGTAGAGTAGGTGTTGCAACTCTGCTGAGGTTCTAGGCACAGCAGGCACATGGACAGCCCAAAGACTTTAGTCTCTTGGACATACACCTACAACTCCAATACCAAATATAGATTTAAAAAGAAGGGACAGATGAGTAATGTGTAGGGAAGACATAATTGAGTCTGACTCTTTCACTCTTAGGAGCACAAAATTCAATGTAGGGACCACTGGCAAGGCACCAAACTCTGGAGCTCTCTGCACTGACCATAGGATGTAGGTGTCTCCAGAGTCTTCAGGAGCCCCACTATTTGGAATAGTATTCATCTTGGCAGTCTATGAGATCTTGCTGAGATGTGCATAAGCGTTACCTCTGGGATGAGCTCACTACTCACTTTGAAATCTCTTAGCCATCTAACCTCATTTGTTTTTACCTTTTTGTCCTTTTTTGAGGTGTTTTTCCAATTGCTTGCTAGTTTGTGCTTGATATTAATCCCTCAGTGCCAGGGAAGCTCATCCTTGGGATTCTTGTCCCATGCTGGGGGGAAGTAATGCATTTATATGCTGAGTTTGGCATAGGGAGAGGACACCTTTGAGCAACAAGGAGGTTTTCAGGAGGCAACTCTTAGGCATCCCACAACAATAGGCTAAGTTTCAATGTCAAGAACAAAGGCTCATAAGCATAGTCATAAATATCAAGAGCCCATCATTGGATCATCCTCCTTCACCAGTCATTACCCCTGCACTTGGGGCCCTGTTGCTACTCCATTAGAGAATTTGGCATTGCTCTCCAGGATGGGAATTCAATATTCTCTCAGTTATTGTATGAAACTCCACACACTGTGACATTGCTCTGTGAACATTTGACCATTTTTGCATATATTATATATATGCCCAGGTGAATTTCCTCCCATGTATCCCCATCACTGACACCCCACAAAAATGATCTTCCCCTGTCACAATTGTAACCCTTCTGTTATTCAAAATTTCTTAAAAAATTAAGCCATTAAAATAGCCAAATACAATTAATAGGAAAATGAAGTTATGATGTTTATATATAAGAAATATAATACATAAAAATATTAAAAATTTAAAATTAAAATTAAAAGATTGTGATTTTAAAAAATAATGAAAAATATTTTTAAAATTTACTTTTGACATTGTGCCTTTCATCACTTTGATATCTGGTGTCCTGTCTGTACAGTGGAATTTTCTTCCATTTATTCCCCAGTGTGTTACTATTTTTCATTTTGTTTTCAAAGAAGTTTTAAGTCACAGTAAAGTCACATACAAAATACAGGGGACTCTCATATACCCATCATCTTCCCCTTTTCCTCCTTCTCATATTAATACCTTTTATATGTGGATGGTACCTTTGTTATAACTGATATACTCATAGTGAAACATAGCGACTAATCATGGTCAATCGTTTGTATTACGGTTTACATTTTAGACCATAGACTTTTTAAAATTTTGATGATATTTAACATGGCCTGTGTCCATCAGTGTAAGAGCATATAGAACACTTCCACAGCCCAATAAATACACCATATGTGATCTATTCTACTTCTCCCTCCCCTCCCCTCAGGGCCCACGGCAACCCCATGGCTTCACTCCTTAGATGAAAAGATTCATAGTTACATGCAACAACACTGAGGTCTTGACACACTGGATTGTCCTCCCTTATTAGGATTGCCCATGTTCTCAAGAGACTCCTGCATCTCTATTTGTGAACAAATCAGTCCTCCCGAGTATGGGAGTCCAACTCTTTCCCACTCATTATGTGGGTCTCCACACACTGATACAATACATTCTGACAAAATGATCATTCACACCTTCCCTAGAAACCTGCTTCAGGTGCACTCTGTCCTGAATACCCCCTATTTAACTCCCTAGACCAACAACACTTCCTTGTCATATTGCCATAAGAGCATTCTCAACTTTGTACTTTTAACCACCTACCAGCAAATCCCCAGTGTTCACCTGGTCCCTCTCCAAATCCTACCCCCCCATGTCCCTGGACCTTCCAACCCATCCCCTCCAATCTACCCATCTGTCAAACCTGCACTACACAACTCAATGATATCACTACCCTCCTGTCTTACCCATTCAATACGGAAATATGTACTTTCATCTTATCATAGATTACATCCGTATGGGTGTTGGCTCACAACCTTCTTATCCCTTTCTATTTCCTGTAAAACTATCTTCCAGACAATAGCCCTCAGAGTCTGCTCAATTTGCTTAATTCATATCAGTGAGGTCATATACTCTTCATCTTTCAATGCCTGGCTTGCTTCACTCATCATAAGGTCATCAGTATTCATCCATGTTATCCCATATGTTAGCACTTTATTCCTTCTTACAGCTGAGTAATATTCCATTGCATGTATGTACCATATTTTGTTTATCCATTCACCTGTTGATTGGCATTTGGCTTCATTACAACTTTTGGCAATAGTGAATAATGCCACTATGAATATTGGTGTACATATATCTGTTCGTGTCTTTGCTTTCAATTCTTCTGGGTATATACCGAGCAGTGGAATTGCTGGATCATATGGCAGTCTTATAGTTAGTTTTTTGAGAAACTGCCAAAGTGCCAAAATGGCTGGACCATTCTACAGTCCCAGAAGCAGTGGATGAGGGTTCCCATTTCTCCACATCCTCTCCAACACTTATAGTTCTCCGTATTTTTAAGAGCCACCATTCTAATGGGTGTAAGATGGTATCTCATTGTAATTTTGATTTGCATTTCCTTACTACCTAGTGATGTTGAACATCTTTTCATGTGTTTTTTTGCCATTTGTATTTCTTCTTTGGAGAAGTATCTTTTCAGGTTGCCTGACAATTTTTCAAATGTGTTGTTTGTCTTTATATTTTAGAGGTATAGGATTTCTTTATATAGGCTAGATATTAGCCTCTTATCAGATATTTGGTCGCCAAATATTGTCTCCCATTTGGTAGACTGCTCTTTTACTTTACTGATAACATTCTTTGAGGTGCAAAAGTTTTTAATTTTGAAGAGATCCCATTTATCTATTTTGTGATTCGCAGTTCATGCTATGGGTGTGAAGTTCATGAAACCATTTTCTATTAAAATGTCCTGTAGATGCTTCCCTACATAATCTTCCAAGGTTCTTATGGTCTTGGCTCTTATATTTAGATCTTTGATGCATCTTGAGCTGATTTTTGTGTATGGTATGAGGTGATGTTTCTCTCTCATTCTTTTGGATATGGATATCCAGTTCTCCAATCACCATTTGTTGAAGAGGCCATCCTCTCTCAGTTGAGTGAGCTTGGTGACCTTGCCAAATATCAGATGACTGTATATGTGATGATCTATATCAGAACCCTCAGTTTGGTCCCATTGGTCGGTAGCTTTATCCTTGTGCCAATACAATGCAGTTTTGACAACTGTAGCTTTGTAGTATGTTTTAAAGTCTGGTAGTGTGATACCTCCAATTTCATTTTTCTTTTATAATATGCCTTTGGCTGTTCAGGCCTCTTACCCTTCCAAATCAAATTTGTTCTTAGTTTTTCCAATTCTTTAAAAACTGCTGGGAAGCAGGTGTAGCTCAATCAATAGAGCTCCTGTTTTCCATATGGGTGACCCTGGGTTCGCTTCCCAGGGCCCCCTTGTGAGGGCAGGCCAGCCCGCATGGCGCGGTGGGCTGATGCAGCGAAACCTCACAGCAAGGGGGAGATAAGCAGACAAAGAAAAAACACACAGCGAATGAACACAGCAAAACACAAGCAGCAAGGGGGGGATAAATAAATAAATAAATAAATCCTTAAAAAAAAAATAAATAAAAAATAAAAGATGCTGTGTTGGAAGAATATTCCCTGATCATGGATAGGAAGACTAAACATCATTAAGCAGTCTATCCTACATAAACTAATCTACAGATTTAATGCAATCCTAATAAAAATGACATCCTAATTTGCATATCCACAGTCACTTCCTTAAAATAGTGGCAACAAGTTGCACACACTGGAGGTGTAGATTCTTTCGTCTTTACCCCTGAGAAAGAGAAACATACAGAATGGTCATTAAAGAATGAAGAAAGAACAGCTACATACACCAACATGAAAGAATCTTCCAAATCTAATCTCGCACAATATATACAATCCTAGAGAGACATATAGCATGAAGTCATTAATGGGTGAATTATGTATGATACATAAAGAATCTCTTACCTCTCTGAGGATTGAGCTTCCCTCAGCTTCTACCCCCATCTCAGGCATCCTTCCCCCTAAATCTTTGGAAGCAAATCCAGCCTTAGGTGCTATAAACTTCAGCACTGCACACCCAGAGCTCATCTTGTTTTGAGAGAAGAGCACATACCAAAATGTTTTCACACAACTTGATTGCAAACCACTGGCATTCAGCCATATTTTCTGCTGGCCCTATAAAATTTAAAAAGCAATTGCCCAAGATGAAGATATACTTGAGTGAACATCTTGCCACATTGTTTTCTGTCATGAGGTAGCTGCACTCTAAATTCCTTTAATAAATACTTAAGGATTGATCACCCTGGGACTTAGTACCTTTCATGAGAATCTTAAGAGTCCCCATTGTGGGGCAGTTTGGAGGCTGTCCTGGGTAGGCCTCTCTTTATTTCTTCTTTCTGGCAAGAGTCTTTCTGCTGGATTAGTGGAAGTCAAATAGAAAATAAACCAAAAAATTCAATAATTGTTTGGGGGATTTTAAAATGTGATGAACCTTTAATAAAGAGTAAATATTTGATAATCACAAAAGTAAGGGAATTAATTATGTCTGGGTGTGGGGGAAGGGAATGTGTGGTGCATGAAGAATGCACAATAGATATTGTTCTATTTCTTATGTGTTGGTTAATGGTCTATGCTTTGTTTTATAATTATTCTATATAGTTTGGATACAAACCTTTATTTCCTTGAATCTTGGCTAGTGCAAGTGAAAAATGAAATTTTAGTTTAATTTAAATAAAATCAAAATCGTCAAAATATAGTAACTAGTGACCACCTATTGGAAAGACCAGCTCTAATGTGTCTGATATTTCATTTTTTAAGTGGTGAAAAATAACTATCTTGGGCAAAGAAATTATTCCAAAAGGGGTGATCTAATACAGAGAAATTATTAAAGAGAAACAGCACAAGAGATATACAAAGAAACTGGGAGTAAAATCTAAAAGGAAACAACCACATAAACCAGAGCTTATTAATAACACTTCTGAGAAAACCATAGAATAGAAAAAATGAAATCCAATATCACAATTTGACCCCAAAGTCATAAAGTTGAGGAAGTCATCACTTTTGTAAACATGAGATTAAAGTAGAGGTCCCAGGGCTCTGGCAGGAGCAGGAAAGAGAAAAGTTGAGCTGAAATGGAGGTGACTGAGCCCAGAAAAAAAGAATTGACAGTCTCTGATAATGGCATACTGTGGGAGAAAGACATAGTATGAGGGGTATGGAGGTGCTGTCCTTTGATAAAGAATTCTAAAGGTATTCAGTCCTTTAAACAAGCGGTGAAATGACAGTAATTCCAGGAGACCCAAATCATCACTGTGATAAAAGGTAGTGTTACTGGATTTTGTCTAGGTCCTCGACTATGCTGCAGAAATGAATTTCAAGAGCATGTTCCATTGATTAGGCCAATAATTTATTAAGGTAAAGAAGAAAGAGAAATGGGAGAAAGTAACAGATTATGTGTACCAGGTAGAGAGTAAGGGGCTGAAGAGTGATAAAGAGGACAGATTTATAGACTACAATTTCCAATTATAAATGATAAATGCCCAAGTTTTATTTGTGTGTTTATCAATGCAAGGGGGACATGGCCATATCAGGGCCCAGAAGAGAGAGCTATTTGGATTTTGCACATGCTTTTTGAACCGTTAATTATTCCTCCCATTTGCTAATGACACAGGAGAAGATCCAGATGTTTGCTATTTTGATTGATTATCTAACCCATCAGTCACCCAAAAAAGCCCAATTATAAGGCCCCTGGAGAATATCTGGGGCTTCTCCTGGCTTCTGGAGGAAATCTCATTCTGAATAGCAGAAATGTCATTGTGAATGGGATTCTCCTGAAGGTCTTCCAGCAGCCATCTTGGGGATATTGATATCCACATGGACTTCTTGCCATGTTCCAGATCCATCCATTGATTCTTTATTTTAATAGCCTGTTTAGTAAAGCTTTATGGAAGTGAAGTGATCAATGGAGTTTTAGCTCAGGGCTGTCCCAAAGTGGGTCCAGTGGCTACCTTAACCCATCCCATGGTTATTCCTCTATTCCAGAATGCATAACTGGAATAGAAATACGCAGCAACACACAGAATCTCCATATTGGTTCCCTCACAGGTAGAGTGAAGGCATTGGTAGTGAAGGACAACTGGAAAACAAAATTGCCTCTAGCTGGAAAAATAGTAAATAAAAGCAGTACCTTACTCCTGGAAATATTGAAGACATTAGTGCCAACATTAGACGTGAAACTTGCAGGGGCAGTGATTCCCCCCATATCCCCATTCAATTCTCCTGCTTGGCCTCCACAGAAAACAGATGGATCATGGAGGATGACAGGGATTATTGTAAACTTAACCAGGTGATAAATCCTAGTACAGCTCCTGATACAGAGGTAGTATCATTGCTTGGGTAAATTAACACCTCTTCTTGTAACTGGTATGCAGGTGTTAATCAGGTAATTCCTTTTTTTCTTGATGCCTGTTGTTATACATGACCAGAACATTTGTTTACAGTTGTCAAGGCCAGCAATACATCTTTTTTTTTTTTTTTTGCC
>JAQZBX010102760.1:0-11124 GCA_029593785.1 Cabassous unicinctus | reverse complement strand
AACAGATGTAAATTTCTCTCCAGGAATTGCCTTATTTTATTTCACTGCTTTAGATATAATTTATTTGACTATCATTCCCTGAAAATATGTACATACATTTCAAATTTTCTTTCTGATTTATTTTTGACTCACAAATTTGGTAAAATAATGTTATTAAATTTCCAAATATTTTGTTGATGATGTCTAATTTAATTTCATTGTGGTTAGAGAGCATAATATGCAAAACTAATTGTTTTAAAATAATGGATATTTGTTTAATGGCTCAATATATGTTTCATAATGGCATATTTTCAAGGGAAATGCTAATGAAAAACATATTGGTATGCTAATACACACCTTAGGCATTCATAAAATTAATAATCATGCAAACACCAAATGATTGTCATGCTATTGCTCAACATGACATCTCATGCATTTTGGTGATATTCAAGATTCTACAGTAATTCACAAAAAAATTGAGAAGTTTCTCATATAATTAATTGTATTCCATCACTAAAGTCTATTGTCACATGTTGGAGCAAGATGGCTGCTGACAGGGTTCAGGCTTCCTCTATCTCTTAAGGCTCCATGGTCTCAGCTTCTTCCAATGTCAGCTGTAAGCTGGTATAAGTCTCATCTCTCTCCTAGAGCTAGTTTCTCTCTGGGCTCAGTTGCTCTGCTCTCTCCACAAGGCCAGTTCTAAACTATCTAGTGAATGTCTTGTCTCTCTACCTGGGCCTCTGCCATGTCTAATGGAGCCTTCTCTCTTTCCTCACATATCTGCTTCTCTGTATTTACTTCCTGGGGCTCCAGCATTAAAACTCCAATATCAAAACTCAAAACTCCATTCTCTGGTGTGCTATGTGGCCCAATCAATGCCCTAATCACAACTCAATCCAGTAAAAGTGAAGCCTCTGAATCCAATACCATCTAATATGCCCAGAGGAACAGACCAGTTTATAAACATAACCCAAAAATTATTTTTTGGAATTCATAAACAATGACAAACTGGTACATTAGGATAAACCAGTAAGCCAAATCTTCATTATTTACTCAAGATTACCAGATAAATACACCCAAAAGAAAATTGTACAAGAATTTTTATAGTTGCTTGTTTCATACTAACTAAAAGATGGAAATGGTGCAGGTGCACATCTAAGAAAAACTGAAAAATAATGTGTGGCTGTTGCAGTTGGGCATTTGATTTAATTATGAATTCCAAAAATACAATTGGATCATGCTTGTAAACTCATCTGTTAATCTGGGCATGATTAAGTTATGATTAGGGTGTTGACTGGGCCATGTCAGTAAGGCGTTGAGCCCCACCCCTTGGTGGGTGGGGAATCAAATATAAAGGGCAAGGCAAAGAACAGAGTTGAAGCCGTCTTTTGAGAAGTAGTTTTGATGTTGGAAAGAAGGCCCCAGGAGGAGAGAAGCAAGCCGTTCGCCTGATCATCTACAGCTGACCTTGTGGAGGAAATAGGAGCTAAGCTCAGAGAGAAACTCAGCCCCAGGAAGAAAGGAACCCCAGAAGCCTGAACCCTGGCAAAAACCGGCAGCTGTCTTGCTCTAACACGTGGCAATAGACTGTGGTGAGAGAAGAAACATAACGCTTTATGTCCTGGTATCTGTGGACTTCTACCCCAAATAAATATCCTTTATAAAGAGCAACCCATTTTTGGTATTTCACATTAGCACCCCTTTGGCTGACTAATACAGTGGCTTATTTATGCAACAGAATAATAGAAAACTTTTAAAAGTAATAGAAAACTAACACACCCAACACGATGGATGCATTTCAAAAATATTATTTTGAGTTTTCAACAAAGCACCTCACACCAGAGAGTGACTATAGCATTATGTAATTTATGTAAAATATTATGGCAGGAAAAATTAAACAAATATAAAATAAATAAATCATGGACTAGTAGTTGCCCCAGTGTAATGGAGAAATTTTTGAGGATTAACTAGGAAGAAGACAGGAAACTCACTGGAATGTTGGTAAAAAATGCTTTATTTAATAGGGATTTGGGTTATAGTGGTGATTTTTGTCAAGTTAAATGAAACATAAGAATTTAAGATGCATGCATTTGGTTGTAGAATTTGCTGAAAACAATAAGAACCACATTCAAATAATTACCTTCAATTAATGATACACACAGATGTTTTTAGGAGTGAAAAATAATGATGTTTGCAACTTAATATTAAATGCAAGGAAAAATAAAAAATACACAAAGAAACAATAGTTGAATAGATAGAAAGAAGGAGGAATAAATAAATGTTTAAAAGTTGTATAACAAATCTTCATTTTACATCATAAGCTGAAGTGACAGATTACAGGTATTCAGTATAAATTTTTAATATCTTTATCTCATTTCCACATGACAATAAGTTCTGCATCATTCATACTGAAGGAAAATAAAAAGTATAATCACAGTACGGTACTGCCACAAATTCAGTAGATTGCACAAAAAAGGCAAAAAGTATAAGCACATTTTTCTGGGTTTTATTGTGTAGTTGGAGATAAATAAAGGCAATGACTGGAAGGTGCAGAAAATAAGATTTGGTTCACTTGCAGATTCATATTTATTTTTGTCTTGATTTAGCTTTTTATAAAACAAGATTCATGAAATAGATTGGCATATTCTGTTAAAGAGTGATAGTGATCCACTCTGCTTACACTACTGCATCAAAAGGGGACTCATCCAGGGACCATATCCTGCTGGAAGGTGTATATATTTACAAAAACAAAACAAACCATCAACCCATTGGGAAATATGGTAACAATCACAAACTCAAGACTGTGGCTTCTTATTTAGGTGCAATATCCTGATTCCCAAAGTTAGTTACAATGGGTCCTATTGTTTTTGTGGCAGAAGGATTTACTCAGATTTTTGTACTCTTCATTTGATGTAACAAAATGCTATTAATCTAAGGGGAGTGAATGTGGCTCAAGAAGTTGGGTGCCTGCCTCCCACATTGGAAGTCCTGGGTACAGTTCCTGGTACCTCTTAAAGAAGATTAGCAAGATAGCAAGTTGACACAAAGGGCTGGCCCAGTAGGCTGATGCAAGGGAGATGACACAGGAGGAGACACAATGAGAGACACAACAAGCAGTGAGTAGATGTGACTTAAGTGATTGGGTACTTCCCTCCCACATAGGAGGTCCCAGGTTTGGTTCCCATTGCCTACTAAAAGAAGACACAAGGACAAAGAGCAAGATGGTGGCAGGGTAAAGAGCTCCAAAAATCAGCTCTTGCTATGGGGCAGTTGGAGATCACCCAGAGCTATCTAGAGCACATGTTTGTGGGCTCAAGGAGACCAGAAGTGCATCCTGCAACATCCTTGAAAGAATGAAAGGAGGAGACAGCCCATCTGCAGAGAAGATTCATAAGTAGAGCTCTCCACACCCCGGAGGATGGTGCCCATCCTCCACAGCTGGCTTTGTTCCATCTAGATAAGAATGCCACTCTAGCCTAAGCCACAGGCACTCCTCCAGCAGGGAAGAAGCTTGGGGGAGCTGCGCCAGCCTCTCCAGGAAATTGCAGGCCACGCCACAGAGGCCAGTGATCATCCTACTTTGGCAGCACAAGCCATCCCAGGAACTATTCTGTGGCAGGAATTGGAAGCTCCATTTCCCAAAAACAGGGGAGGAAGTGACTGTTGGCCAACGATTTCAGCTACTGATTAGTAAATTCAGCTGACTGAAGTATAACCCTAAGAATAGCTAAAGTTTGAGCCTTTCCAAGTCAGAAGGAGGCTGATAGCTGCTATTTTCCCTCCGCCTCCAGTATTAGGGGAAGCTGGTGACTGAAAATCATAGTGATGGTAGAGACTGGTTTCTTTCACCCAGGTTGGCCTGCAGATCTAGCCTAGGCTTCAGGCCCACCTCTAGCAGGGAGGATGATGACAGGTCCTGCACCAGCCTATCCAGGTAACTGCAGGTACATTTAGCTGGCACAGACAAAATAATTGGAAGTCTACCAGGGCAACTGTGGTCATGTTGGACCTGCACTGCATGGATTGCTGCCCACACCTGCAGCTCCATCCCTGTCTCAGGCAGAGAAGAAAGGGGTGTGAAGCCTCATCAGTCTCTCTGGGCAACTACAATCTAGGCCTGCATGGGCTGGATTATTCCACACAGCTGTGGCTCTGTCCCTACCCCTGGCAAAGGAGAAAGTTGGGAGACACTTCATTGGTCCTTGGGGCAATGAGGATACCTTGGGCCTCCACAGCTTATAGCATCAACTATGTCCTTGGCTCTTACTACACAACCAGCAAGGGAGATAGGGCAAGAAGCCCTAAACTAAAGAGAAAAACTGCACCCAGAATAATTACACTAGTAAGACAGATGCCAAGATACCAACAAAAAATTACAATCCACACCAAGAAACAGGAAGTTATGGCCCAGTTAAAAGAAAAAGATAAGCCTCCAGATGACACAAAGGAGTTGAGACAATTAATCATAGATGTTCAAACAAATCTCCTTAATAAATTCAATGAGATGGCTAAAGAAATTAAGGATATTAAGAAGACATTGGATGAGCAAAAAGAAGAATTTGAAAGCATACATAGAAAAATAGCCGATCTTATGGGAATGAAAAGTGAAATAAATGAAATTAAAAATACAATGGAATCATATAATAGCAGATTTGCAGAGGCAGAAGAACAGATTGATGAGCTTGAAGAAATGGTTTCTGAATTGAACACACAAAAGAAGAGATGAAGAAAAAATTGGAAAAATTTGAACAAGGTCTCAGGGAACTAAAGGACAGCAAGAGATGTGCAAACATACATGTCATAGGTATCCCAGAAGGAGAAGAGAAGGGAAAAGGGGAAGAAGGAATATTTGAAGAAAGAATGGTAAAAAATTTCCCAACTCTATTGAAGGACATAGATTTCCATGTCCAAAAAGCATGACATACTCTTATCCAAAAAAATCTGAATAGAACAACTCTTAGACACATAATAATCAGAATGTCAAATGCCAAAGACAAAGAGAGAATTCTGAGAGCACCAAGAGAAAAGCAATGCATAATGTATAAGAGATAACCAATAAGATTACGTGCTGATTTCTCAGCAGAAACCATAGATACAAGAAGACAGTGGTGATATTTTTAAGATACTGCAAGAAAAAAATTTCCAGGCAAGAATCTTATATCTGGCAAGATTGTCTTTTGAAAATAAGGGTGAGTTTAGAATATCCACAGATAAACAGAAACTGAGAGAATTTGTAACAAAGAGACCTGCTTTGCAGGAAATACTAAAGGGTGTGCTACAGGCTGAAAAGAAAAGACAGGAGAGATAGGCCTGAAAGAGAATCTAGAAATGAACATTAAATCAATAAAAGTAAATAAAGTGTCAAAAGAGTGGTGAAAATAAAATATGACAGATAAAACTTAAATATTTGGCAATAAACATAACCAATGATTTAAAGCACTTCTATTCAGAAAACTACAACTCATTGTTAAAAGAAACTTTTTAAAAACCTATGTAAGTGGAAGAACATCCCATGCTTATGGTTTTAAAGACTAAATATCATTAAGATGTCAATTCTACTCAAATTGATATGCAGATTCAATGCAATCCCAATAAAAATTCCATGAGCATTTTTAAAATAAATGGAAAACAAGATTATCAAATTTAATTGGAAAGTTAAGGGGTCCTGAATAGACAGAAACATCTTAAAAATGAAAAGTGAAGTAGGAAGACTAATTTCTGGACTTTAAGTCACATTGGTTATCTACAGTGGTAAAAACAGCATGGTACTGGCATAAAGACAGACACATAGACCAAAGGAACTGAATTGATGGTTAAAAAACAGAGCTTCACATCTATGGTCAAGTAATTTTTGACTAGCCTGTCAAACCCACCCAGCTCAGGCAGAACAGTCCATTCAACAAATGGAGCTGAGAAAAGTGGATATTCATAGCAAAAGAAGAAAAGACGACCCCCTATTTCACACCCTATACAAAAATTAACTCAAAATGAATAAAAAACCTAAATATAAAAGCAAGAAACATAAAGCTTCTAGAAGAAAATGTAGGAAAATATCTTCAATACCTGGTGGTAGGTGGGGGATTCTTAAAGGAGATAAGAGGAGGACTGAGATGGACTACTGATATTTAATGTATGTAGAAGTTTTAATTATCTGTACTGTAAAAGTGTGGAAATGTACAGAATTGAGGGTAACACATTACAGTGAGTAACAGCTTGTTTATAAATGGGGATGTGGCTTTAAATTGTAGCCTAAGGATGTAAATACCAATTGACAGAAAGCAAGAGAATAATCTATGGACTGAATAGCAAAGTAAACCCAGAGGTGGATGAGAACAATGGTTGATGGTACAGATACAAGAGTGTCCTTTGTGACCTAGAGCAGATGTACATCAGTATTGCCAGGTGGTGGGAGTGCAGAGAAGCATGAGAAAAATACAACTGGAGTGACCTATAAGGGGTGGTTAACAGTAAAACTGTAATATTCTTCCATCTATGCCATTATGTGTTGATAATGGGGGAGTATGGAAAATGTGTGCCAAATATGTGTTGTGGTACTGGAAATAATCAGATGACATTATCTCATAACCTGTAACAAGTGTTCCACTGCAGTGTGGTGTGTTGATAGAGGGGTGTTGTTTGGGAATTCTGCACATGTACATGATTGCTTTGTAAGTTTACAACTTCTGTCATAAAAAATATATTTAAAAAATAATAATAGAGTGAGTTGGGGGAAAATAAATCACATGTAAGATAAGAACTATAATTAGTAGTAATATTTTGACAATATTCTTTCATAATTTGTAACAAATGTCTCATGACAATGCAAGGTGTTGGTGGAGGGTTGATGTATGGCACCCCTGTATGATGTTATGAATGTTTGCTTTATAAGTTCACAACTTTTACTATACAGTTGTTTATGTAGGTTAATGTATAAATGATATAAAAATAATAATAATAGGGTAGGTTGAGGAAAAATACTTTGGTTAATAGTAATATTTTGAGGATGCTCTTTAATCATTAATTAAAAATGTTTAACAACAATGCAAGGTGTTGGTGGTAGGGTGAAGAATGAGAGCACTGTATGATGTTATGTATGTTTGTATTGTAAGTTCACAACAATTGCTATATACTTATTGGTCATGTATACTCATGTATGAGTAATATACTTCAATAAATTTATTTAAAAACAAAAACAAAAAATGAGGTACAGTTCAAAATATTCACAGATAAACAGAAATTAAGGGATCCTGTCAATAAGAAACCTGACCTTTAGGAAATAAAACAGGGGTTCTTCAGGATGAAAAGAAAAAAATAGGAGAGAGATAGAGTTAGAGGAGAGTGTAAGAAAAACAAAAAGATAAAAACAGGAAAGAAAACAACATATGGCATAGATAAAAATAAAGAAAATACGGATAAGTTAGGTAATTCCATCACAGTAATTACATCGAATGTTAATGGATTAAATTGCCCATTCAAGAGATGCAGATTGGCAGAATGGATAAGGAAATATGACCCATCTATATGCTATCTACAAGAAACCCACCTTAGACCCAGGGATGCAAGGAGACAAATGGTTGGAAAACAATTATACATGCAAACAATAATCAGAAAAGAGTGGGAGTACCTATACTAATATAAGACTAAATAGACTTTAAATGATAAACTGTTGTAAGAGACAAAGCCAGACACTATATATTAATAAAAGGAGAAATCTGTCAATAAAAAAGAGCAATCATAAACATTTATGCACCTAACCAGGGTGTCTCAAAATACATGAGGCAAACATTGAAAAACCTAAGTGGAGAAATAGATGCCTCTACAATTATAGTGGGAGAGTTAATACACAAAACACCTTGACAGAGAATCAATTTAGAAACAAAGACCTCAAAAAATATATTAGAAAATTGGGATCTAAGAGTCATATACAGAACATTACAAACAAATACAGCAGGATATACATTCTTCTTGACTGAACATGGATCATTCTCCAGGATAGACCACATGCCAGGACACAGAACATCTCTAATGAAGGATGTTTATGTGGGAGGTTGTGGGAGGAGTGGGAGGTGGGGCACATGGGAATCCCTACAATTTTTGTGTAATATTTATGTAATCTAAGTAACTTTTTAAAAATTAAAAATATATATATATTCTAAAAAATAAAAGACAAGCAACCCATTTAAAAAATGGGCAAGTGATTAGAATAGATACTTCTCCAAGAAGAAATACAAATGGCTAAAAAGCACATGAAAAGATGCTCAATGTCACTAGCTATTAGGGAAATGCAAATCAAAATCAAAATGAGATATCACCTTACACTCATTAGACTGGAGGCTATTAAATAAACAGAGGTCTGCAAGTGTTGGATAGGATGTGGAGGAACTGGAACCCTTATGCACTGCTGGTGGGAATATAGAATGGTGCAGCCATTGTGGAGGACAGTTTGATGATCCTTCAGGAAGCTTAAGTATAGAACTGCCATATGATCCAGCAAACCCACTGCTGGGTTTATACCCAGAGGAATTGAAAACAGAGATATGAACAGATATAGGTACACCAATGTTCATAAGGGCATTATTTTCTATTGCCAAAAGTTGGAAACAACCCAAATGTCCATCAACAGATGAATGGATAAAAAATTGTAGTATATACACACAATGGAATATTACACAGCTGCAAGAAGGAATGCAGTATTAACACATGGGATAACATGGGTGAATCTTTTTCTTTATATCAACTTTTTTTATTTTTTAAAAGATGCTTAGATTGCATAAATGTAACTCAAAAATTACAGGGATTCCAATGTTCCCACCTCCCACACCTCCCACAACCTCCCACATAAATATCTTTCACTAGTGTGACACATCACCTGCAATGGATATACACATCCTGGGGCTTTACCACAAAGCATGGATCATCGTTCACATTGTAGACCACACTCACACACAGTTCTGCATGTTATATTCTGTTGTAAAATGGCCTATATCTGTTCTCATAATGTCATTCAGGATAATCCCCAAGTCCTGAAAAAGCCCCTGTATTACAACTGCTTTTCCCACTCCCTATCCCCAAAGTGTCCAGTGGCCACTGACTCCACAATAATGTTGTAATTTCTTCCACTACTTGATCACAATATGTCTATAACAGAATACCAGTAAGTCCACTCTAGTCCAGAGCTCTTTCCCAATCCTGAGGAGTCTGGGATGGTGATGTCCATTCCAACTCCAAGTGAGAGGGGGCTTATATGCCATGGATAAGATGGATGGGATTATCCTGCCTGCAGCTACAGACTCTCTCCATTCCCTGGGATGGCTGTTGTCCATCATCATCTCCCCACCAGGTGTCTTGGGTGAGTCCACTAAGCTATAGAGTAAGAGTTGAAGCTCCACCGAGATTCCGGCCCAGCTAGCACATGGGCAGGCCAAAGGCTTCAGTCTCTGAAAGTACACCTACAAACTCCAGCACCACATATAGGTTTGAAAAGAAGGGACTGATGGACCATGTGCAGGGAGGACTTAAATTTGAGTCCAACTCTGTCACTCTCAGGGGCACATATTCCAAAGTAGGGTCCACTGATAAAGGCATGAATCTATGGAGCTATCCACACTTATATAGGAACTGGGTGTCTCCAGGGCCCTCAGGAGCCCCTCTATTTGGGGTGATATCCACATTGGGTTCTGTGAGATCCTACTGAGGCGTGCGTAAGAGTTACCTTGGGGATGACCTCCTGACTCACTTTGAAGTCTCTTAGCCATATGCTCTCATTTGCTTTACCTTTTCTCCCTTTTATTCAATGTCTATTTCCAGTTGTATTGCCGATTGGCACTTGGTAGTAATCCCTCATTGCCAAGGAGGCTCATCCCTGGGAGTCATGTACCACACTAGGAGGAAGGTAATGCACTCATAGGCTGAGTTTGGCTTAGAAAGAGGCCACGTTTGAGCAACAAGGAGGCTCTCAGGAGGCAACCCTTAGGCACCCCAATACAATAGTCTGTTTCAAATTCAAGAGCAAAGACGTGTAAGGCTGGTCATCAATAACAAGAACCCATCAGTGGATCATCTTCCTTAGCCAGACATTGCTCCTGCAATCGGGGGACTGTTGCTGCTCCCTTGGAGATTGTGGCAGTGCTCTCCATGCTGGGAATTCAACATTCTTTCATATGTTGAGTGATTCTCCACCCACTGTGACGATGCCCCACCGCATGATCATTTGAACAATTTTATATACCTTTTATGTATATTCACGTGAGCATCCTCCCATGAAACCCCCATCTCTGACACCCCCCACCAACGATCCTCTTCTGCCCCCGTTGTAACCCTTCTGTGATCCAAAGCTTCTTTAAAGATGAAGCCCATATAATAGCCAAATGCAATTAATAGGAAAATGAAATGATAATGATAAATTTAAATGTAAGAGATATAATACATGGAAACTTAAAAAAAATTAAAATAAAAAAATTTAAAGGATTGAGATATTCAAAAAATGGGAGAAAACAAAAATATTTTTTTTTTAAAAATTTTTGACATCTTTCCTTTTATCACTGCAATATCAGGTATCCAGTCTGTACCATGGCACCTTCCCCCTGTCACTCCCCAATGTCTCCCAATTTTTCATTTAATTTTCAAAGGTGTTTTAGGTCACAGCAAAGTCACACACAGAATACAAGAGACTCTCATATCACCAAACTCCTCCCACTTTCCTCAACCCATATTAAAACCTTTTTGTATGTGGATGGAGCATTGTTATAACTACTTTACAGATAGTGAAACATAGCTACTAAACATTGTCAGTCGTTTACATTTGAGACTGTACAATTCAATAATTTTTTTAATGTAATGGATACATATAAAATTTTTTTTGAATCAAACAATATGTTACACAATATATTTGGTTCATAGTAAAGCATTCCTACAGTATTTGTCCTTTTATGTCTGGCTTGCTTCACTCAACATAATGTCCTCCAGGTTCATCCATGTTGCCATATGCTTTACAACTTCATTTTTTCTTACAGCTGCATAGTATTCCATTGTGTGACTAGACCACAGTTTATCCATTCATCTGTTGATGGACACCTAGGTTGTCTCCAACTTTTGGCAATGGTGAATAATGTTGCTATGAGCATCGGTGTGCAGATGTCTGTTCGT
>JAQZBX010102759.1:0-11123 GCA_029593785.1 Cabassous unicinctus | reverse complement strand
GACACTCTTGCATTTGTACCCTCAACCACAATTCTTATCCACCTGTGGGTTCACTATGTTATTCAGTCCCTAGATCACTGTTCAGCTTTTTCAATTGACATTTACTACCTCAGACTACACTTTTCAGCCACAATCCCATTCATAAACCAGTTGCTACTCACTATAATGTGTTACCATTAACTCTATCCATTTCCTCACTTTTACAATTAATTTAATCAAACCTTCTACATACCTTAAGCATCAGTAGTTCTTCTCAACCCTCCTTTTACCTTCTAAGAACCTATACTCTAAGTTTTAATTCCATGTGTATATTCTTTGTATTTAGTTCAAATGAATGAGACCGTGTAATATTTGTCTTTTTGTGTCTGGCTTAGTTCACTTAGTATAATCTCTTCAAGTTTCATCCATGTTATCACATGCGTCCCAATTTCATTTCTTCTTACTGCAGCATAGTATTCCATCATGTGTACATATCACATTTTGTTTATTCATTCATTGGATGATGGGCACTTGGGGTGATTCCATCTTTTGGCAATTGATAAGGCCACTATGAACATACATGTGCAAATGTCTCTTCAAGTCATACTTTTTAGTTCTTCTGGATATATTCCTAGTAGAGGAATTGCTGGATCCTATATGACAGTGCTATATTTAGCTTCCTGAGGAACCGCCAAACTGTCTTCCCAAGAGGCAGCACCATTTTACACTCCCACCAAAAGTAAAGGAGTATGCCTATTTCTCCACATCCTCTCCAGCACTTATTGTTTTCTGTTTGTTTGTTTTTTTTAATAATGGCCTTCCTATGCAGTGTTAGATGATATTTCATTGTGGTTTTAATTTGCATTTCCCTAATAGCTAGTGATATGGAACATTTTTTTCATGTGCTTTTTGGCCATTTGTATTTCCTCTTGGGAGAAATGTCTATTTAAAACTTTTGTCCATTTTTTAATTTGATTGCTTATTCTTTTATTGTTGAGTTGTATGATCTCTTTATGTAGAGTGGAAATCAAACCGTTATCTAATATGTGGTTTCCAAATACTTTCTCCCATTGAGTGTACTGCCTTTTCACCTTCTTAAAGAAGTCCTTTGAATCACAGCTGTGCTTAAGTTTGCAGAAGTCCCATTTATCCATGTTTTCTTTCATTGTTTGTGCTTTTGGTGTAAGGTTTAAGAATCCACCACATACCACCAGGTCTTGAAGATGTTTCCGTACATTTTCTTCTGGGAGCTTTATCGTACTTGCTTTTATACTTAAGTCTTTGATCCATTTTGCATTAATTTTTGCATAAGGTGTGAGATAGGGGTCTTCTTTCTTTCTTTTAGCTATGGAAATCCAGTTCTCCCAGCACCATTTGTGGAATAAAGTGTTCTTTCCCAGCTGGGGGTTGGGGGGTTGGTTGACAGGCTTGTCAAAAATCACTTGGCCATAGATGTGAGGGTCTGTTTCTGAACCATCAATTTGGTTACATTGGTCTATTTTCCTATCTTTATGCCAGTACCATGCTGTTTTTACCATGATAGCTAGGTAATATGATTTAAAATCTGAAAGTGAGAGCCCTCCAACTGCACTTTTCCTTTTTAAGATGTTTCTGGCTCTTCGGAGCCCCTTACCCTTCAAGATAAATTTGATAATTGTGTTTTCCACTTGTTTAGAAAATGCTTGTGGAATTTTTATTGGGATTGCATTGAATCTGTATATCAGTTTGGATAAAATTAACACCTTAATAATATTTAGTCTTCCAATCCATGAACATGGAATGATCTTTCAATTATTTAGGTCTTTTTTTATTTCTTTTAGCAATGCATTATAATTTTCTGAATACACATGTTTTACATCTTTGTGTCAATTTATTCTTAAATATTTGATTCTTCTAGTTGCTATTGTAAATGGAATTTTTTCCTGACTTCCTCCTCAGATTGCACATTGTAGTGTATAGAAAAACCACTGATTTTTGTGTATTGATCTTGTATGCTGCCACTCTATTAAAATAATTTATTAGCTCTAACAGCTTTGTTGTACATTTTTCAGGACTTTCTAGATATACAATCATATGACCTGTGAATAGTGAAGGGTTAGATTCTTCCTTTCTGATCTGGATGCCTTTTATTTCTTTTTCTTGCCTGATTGCTCTAGCTAGAACCTCTAGCACTATATTGAACAACAGTGCTGACAATGAGCATCCTTGTCTTGTCCCTTATCTCAACAGGAAAACATTCAGTCTTTCAATATTGAGTACAATGTTAGCTGTGAGTTTTTCATACATGGCCTTTATCATATTGAGAAAGTTTCCTTCAATTCTTATTTTTTTGTAGTATTTTTATCAAGAAAGGATGCTGTAATTTGTCAAATGCCATTTCTATTCTTCTTTTCATGTGTTTTTTATATGTTCACTTTCATAGGCCATGTCTTGCAGCTCACCAATCTTTTCTTCTGCTTCCTCAAATCTGCTGTTAAATGCCTCCAGTGTATTTTTAATTTCATATATTGCACCTTACATTCCCATAAGTTCTGCTATTTTTCTACGTATGCCTTCAAATTCTTCTTTGTACTCATACAATATCTTCTTAATATCCTTAATCTGTTTAGCCATTTCACTGAATTTATTAAGGAAATTTATTTGAACATCTATGATTAGTTGTCTCAACTCCTGTATGTAATTTTCAGGCTTCCCTTGTTCCTTTACCTGGGCCATATCTCCCTGTCTTTTGGTATGGCTTGTAAATTTTTGTTGGTGTTTTCGCATCTGGCTTGCTAGATGTATTTACTCTGGGTTCAGTTTCTCCCTTTAGCTTAGGGCTTTCTTGTCTTTTTTCCCTTGCTGGTTGTGTAGTAGGAGCCAAGGATGTAGTTGGTGCTGTAAGCTATGGAGGCTGAAGTTGCCCACGTGCCCCAGGAATTAATGAAGCTTCTCCCACATTTCTCCTCTATCAGGGGTAGGGACAGAGCTACAGCTGTATAATAATCCAAGTTGGGCAGGACAAGACTGTCTGCATTTGCATAGAGAGACTGATAAATCTTCACACCCCTTCCTCCCCTACTTTGGGCAGGTATAGAACTATAGCTCTGGGCAGTATTCTATGCTGTGTGGGTCCAAAATGACAACAGTTACTCAGGTAAACTGCCATAGCACCAGAACCCCTTCTTGCCAGGGGTGGAAATTAACACTCTGGAGTGCCCAACTATTTAATCTGCGTGGGCTGAATATGCCTGCAGTTGCCCTGAGAAGCTGAGGGAATACTGTCTCTTATGCCCTTTAGGTTGGAAACAGAATCACCAATGCCCAACAGTTCAGTCCCTGTAGGCTGAAAGTACCCACTATTGCCCAGAGTGGCTGAGGTTGCACCAGCACCCTCCTATCTTATTGGGCGGCGGGTGGTTCTACAGGCACCCAACAGTGCAGGCTGTGTGGACCCAAAGCAAATTCAGTTACCCAGAGAGGCTGGGCAAACACATTCCAGTTCTTGTCCTATTGAGGATGGGGGTGGAGCCACAGGTGCTCAGTGATAGGCTTTGTGAAGGTGGAAAGCACCTACAGTTGCTCTGAGAGGCTGAGGGAACACCAGCCCCCTCTTATCCTATGGGGGGACAGAGGTAGAGATGGACTTGAAGGCATTCAACAAACCAGTTTGGGTGGGCTGAAAACTCCTGCCATTGCCTGGACAGGCCAAGGATACCTAGCACCTCTCCTGTCCTATTGGGATGTGGGCGTGCAACCCCAGGTTACTGACTATTCAGTATGTGCTGGCAGAGAACACTTACAGTGGCCTGGAGAGCCTATTGCAGGTCCCACCAGCTTCCTTTCTGCTGGAGGTGGGGCTGGAGCCTAGGAGAGGGCTGCGGTCTGATCTTGGAGGAAAGAAGACAGTCCATAAGTTCACTGGGTTTTCAGTCAAACAGGCTTCCCCTCATGCTGAGGGTGGGGTCACATTAGTGGCTACTGGGCTCTTTCCAACATGGACAGGCTCAAACCCTAGCTGTTTCTAGGATTATACTTTAGCCAGCTGAGTCCACTAATCAATAGCTGAGGTTAGTGGACAACTGTCTCTTCCTCCACCATTTATGGGTAGTGGAGTTTCTAACTCCAGGCACAGAATATCTCTGGAGATGGCTTGTGCCACTAAAGCAGGATGGGCACCAGCCTCTGTGGCATGGCTTGTCATTTCCCAGAGAGATTTTATAGGTACCCCCAGCTTCCTCTTTGCAGATTTGGGGCTGGGGCTTAGGCTAGACCTGCAATCTGACTTGGGTGGAATGAAACAAATCCTTACCAGCACTGTGATTTTTAATTAGCCCCGCTTCCCCTCAGGCCATGGGTGGAGTCAAAATGGCGGCCACCAACCTCCTTCTGACCTGGATACACTCAAAGTTTAGTTGCCCCGAGGATTACACTTCAGCCCTCTGAATTCACCAATCAGCAGCTGAAATCGCTGCCACACTGTGTCTGCCTACCCCATTTTTTAGAAATGGAGCTTCCAGCTTCAGCCACAGAATAGCTCCTGAGGCAGCTTGCATCACAGGCACAACCTCCATTGCCTAGAGGGCTCACCTCACGAATCCTCTCTGCAGATGGACAGTCTCCTACTTCCATACTTTCAAGGATGTTGCAGGATACTCTTCTGGTCTCCTGGGGCACCCATATATGTGCTTTAGGTAGCTCTGGGTGATTTCCAACTGCCCTGCAGCATGAGCCAACTCCAGAATCTCCTCACTCTGCAGCTATCTTGGCTTCCCCCCAGAGTGTTCAATTTTGTATTCATTCTTTTAGCGTTCTCCTTATTACAGCAAAAATTTTCATTTTCCTGAGGTTAAATTTATCATGTCTTTTCTTTTAAGGATTATGCTGTTGTTTTAAAATCATATCTCACAACTCTTTGCCTAATCTAAGGCATTGAACTTTTCTAATACTTTATTAAAATCTTTAAATATTACTTTCTTTGCTAACACATCTGTGTTCCATTTTGAAGAAATCTTTGTATAAAGGGTGTGGTATTGGTTAAGGTTCATTTTCTGTGCCTAGGGATATTTGTTGTTCCATCATGATTGCTTATAAAGGCTATCCTTTCTCCACAGAATTGCCTACGTTTTTTGCTATTTTTCCTTTGAAGATGCATGCCCATGTCTACTCTTGAATGATTTAAGCTTTTCCATTGACCTAACTGTACATCTTTAGGAAATAACAGATTGATTTGATTAGTGTAGTTTCAAAATATGCCTTGATTTCACTTACTTCACAGTCTACTTGTAAGTTCTATCATGCAGTTGTGTGGGCAGTTCTAGATCCTTTGCATTTGCATATATATATATTAGAATTAGGATTAAAATGAAAAAAGAAACATGCATTCTTGGATTTTTTGCAGGTGTTGCTTTGAATCTAGGGATCAATTTTGGAGAAGGAAGTGTTGACATCTTTAAAATGTAGAGTTATCTTATCTATGAATTTGGAATCACCCTCCATTTATGGTGTTCTTTAATTTCTCTTGACAAAATTTTGCAGTTTTCAGTGTAGATGTTACTTGTGTATATTTTGTCACACTTCAGTAATGTGTAATATTTCATTAATTATTAAGTATTTTGAAGCTATTATGTCACTTAAAAATTCAACACTGATTTTCATTACATATAAATTCTTTACATTCAATTTTTGTATATTTATCTAAAAGCACAGAAGTCTTATCTACCTTGTTAAAGAAAGACAATCATCTCTTTCGGGTAGGAAGAAGTACAATTGTCTTTATTTATAGGTGATATATTTGTCCATGTAGAAAATCCTAAAAAGAAGTAAAGAAAATCTACGATATTTCATAATTGTGGCAGTTTGAGATTATTTTTTTGAACCCTATATTTATAAACTGGTCTGTTCCTCTGAGCGTGATACCCTTTGATTGTATTAAAGTCAAGATTTAAAGTTTATTTAATAAAATCAACTTAGGGCCTGTGATTCACCCACATCAGTAGTGCATAACTCAGGGTTGACTCCCCACCCCACTGGTGGGCTGATATAAATGGATACCCACTAAAGAAGACACACAGAAGAGGAGAGAACTTGGTCATTTCAGTCCTTCCATGTGACAGAAATGAGAAGGCTCAAACAACTAAAACCCCAGGAAGAGGCTTTATTTATTTGCCTGATAATTTGCAGCTGAGGTGAACAGAGAAGCTGCACAGCTGAAAAGGCCCAAGATAACAGGCAGAGATGGCTCACTGTCTTGATTCAACACGTGGCAAGTAACTTTGGTGAGAAAACTGCCTTAAGATGGACTCTTCAGGTCCTTGTAACTAACTTTCTATCCCAAATAAATACCCTTTCAAAAGCCAACAGATTTCTGGTACTTTGCATCAGCACCCCTTTGGCTGATGAATACAATAAGTAACAGGGAAATGCTGGTTTAAAATAAAGAGTACATATATAATCTCTTCTTTACTTTCTTACAGAAGAGTTTGAATTGGTGTTATTTCTTCTTCGTTTTTGGTGGAATTCACCAGTGGAGCTATATTAACAAGGGATATCCTTATGGGAATATTTGAATCTACACAATCAATTTATTTAATAGGTATAGAGCTATTGAAATTATCCATTATTTACTTTCAGGAGTTTTTAAAATTTATATTATTCAAAGAATTTGTCCATTGTACCTAAGTTGTCATATTTATTGGCCTTCATGTGTTTATATTAACCCCTTATTATTCTTTTAAATATATATAAAATGTGTAATGATATCACCTCTAACATTAAAAGAAACAGAAAGTTCACAAATAAGATTGTGGGAAGATGGCAGAATAGGAAGCTCTAGGAATCAGTCCCTCCACCAGAACGACTATTAAACTGACAGGAACTATCGAAATCAACAATTTTTAAACTCTGGATTCTAGAACACTGTGCAGCATCTAAGAGTGTGAAGAAAAGGCTAGTAAATTGCAGTAAATACCAATGACTTGTACCCTCTGCAGTGGCTACCATCACCCATCCACCAGACTTGCAGCAGGCCTGCATGCATCTGAGTCCTGATGCAGCTTGTTGTTGCCAGGATGTGCTAAAAGACTTAGTTCCCACAAGATATTGGGGTGTGTGGTCTAATAACTGATCACGGTTTGATTAACGACTTCAGATCACTGGGGACCTGGCTCTGAAGGCAGCCATAGTCCCAACACTTCCCAGGCCAAAATATCAGAGAAGACTTAAAGAGTGTATGTTTCTTCAAAAGTGCAGAAACAGATAAAGGGCTGCATTTAGTGGACAAGTGCCAAATAAAGAAAATGTAGATTTAAAAACACAAGTGAGATCCTATTGGCACGTTTCCTGGCCTCCTCCATTGCCTCCTTCCCAGGGCAATTTGAAGCTGGCCAGAGCTCTCCTTTTGTGTCACTGGCCATGTTACAGCTTGGAAAGAATGATTTGGGAAATTCCTCACTGACATGATAGGAAGTATGAACTCCAGAGAGCTCCAATCAATGCAAAGACAATTGTTGGTTTGGTTATGTTAGCTCCTAAGATTCAAGAAAATCTCCCTCATATATCTAGTTTGATACACACTCAAGAAACAGACAATTCAGGGACTATTTATCAGAGTTAACATTTTGCAATATCAAAATGTAGAGCATGCAACAAAAGATTACAAGACAAACAAAGAAACAGGAAATAATTGTCCATCCAAAGGAAGATGATAAACAGCCTAAACTGTATTCAAGAAAAAACACCAGTGAGGAAGACCAGACTGTGGACAAATCAAACAAAGATTTAAAAGAAAACAAAACAAAGAAAGAACTTCAATATGCACAAGAAGATGAAGGAAATACATAGAAAGAATTATAGGTCAGGAAAACAAATAGTGAACAATATGAGAATCTCAAGGAAGAGATGGAAAATTTAAAAAGGAACCAAACCAAACTACTGGTGTTGAAAACCACTGTAACTGAAATGAAAAATCTCAGGAGAGGTTCAAAAGTAGAATAGAGCTGGCAGAAGAAAGAATCAGTGCATTTGAATACAAAACAATTGAAATGAGTCAGGCTAAAGACCAAAGAGAAAAAGATTTAGGAAAGCAACAATGGCCTAAGATAACCTGTCAGATAAAATTAAGCATATCAATATGAGGATTTTGGTAGTATCAGAATGAGAAGAAGGAGAAAGAGATTCAGAAGAAATATTAATAGATATAATGACATAAAGCATTATAAATCTGCAAAAGATGTGAATATGCACATCCAAAAAGCTCATTGTATACCAAACAAGATCAGAAAGAATGGAGGTAGGAAAGCAGTGGGTAGAAATTATTAAAGTGCTGAGAGAAAAAAAAATTTGGATTGTTATATTTTATATCTTTGCAAGAAATTTTAAATAAAATCTAGATAACAGAAAAAAGAGTCAATAAAAGAGAAGACACAATGTAACTGTGTTGCAATCGATGACTAATTGTCACATTAAGGAATCAATGAAAGCTTGTCTTCTGTACAATCTTGTGATTTTATTTATTTTGGGAAAAAAATTATTTAAAATAGGTAGCATGTACTTCCATGACCTATTTTCTCCAAGTATGAGGACTTACCAGAAACTCAGTGGAGCGGCAAACGCTATAGCACATATTCTACCTTAGTCAGGATGCAATGTGGCATCTGGCCTCTCTGGATGTCCTTTTTAAAATGCAGGATTATTTTGTAGCAAGTTTATTTAGAAACCAACATATGCATTGATTCACAAATTCAACCTCAGTGTCCTTAGGATGATTTTAGAGGTCAGACAAATAACTGGTAAGGCATTAAAATATGGCCCATTTGTGAAACTTTTTATTAATTAATAATTAAATTAATAATTAAATTAATAATTTAAATAATATTCAATAATTAAGGGATGGTTCCTTGATCTATATTTTATTTATTTCATGTGATACTAATTGTTCATAAGATATCTTAATATAAATTGGCATACATAGTTATATATCTAAAATAAATTGTTTTAAAGAAAATATTATATAAATAGGCTAGAAAAAAACTTCAACTGGATATCAGGCAATTAACCCAAGTCCATGATTATCAGTAAAATAAATCAGATGAAGATAATCTTGGTAATTTTTCAGAGTCTGTATGTAACACTTAAAATATTATAAATCAGATTTCTTATTCTCACTCAATTTAATACTGGATCTCATGCATGTGACCTGAGCCGAATGGGGGAAGGGTTTTATGGGTGCAGCAATGGAAGAAACTACTATGAATCCTCATCTAAGTAGAAAATTTTATGGGAGTTGACAAGTTAAAGTATCACCAGGTCTGTCTTTCTGAATATTTATATGCAGTTATATCTTGTAGCTAATACAAATATGCAGTCCAGAGTTCTCTGATGCTAAACTATTCTGAAATAATTGTACTTCAGTTTTATGTAAATACGTATTCCTTAGATCAAGATTCTTGCTTGTTCTCTGGGTCAAGATAAGGGTTTAATACACAATAGCTCATAAAATCCCATCCTGCATTCAAAAGGAAAATGCTATTATGATCACAGTGGTTAGCAGAGGTCAAAAGAAGCTTAAATACTTTCAGGTGAGAAGAATCATTGCCAAAAAACAAATAAAACATTTTTACCATAGAAATTATAAGAAAACTCCTATGAAAGTATTAATGTCATACCTGGTAAAAGGAAAGAAATATGAGCTATCCACTGTGGAAGTCTTTAAAACAATGGCAATAAAGAGGTAGAAATACTGAGGAATTTAAAATAAACTGAGTAGTTGTAATCATGAGCTTATACTATATATATGTGTATAATATATAAATTAATATGATATCCTGCTAAAGACTTATTTTTAATAAATAAACTCTAAGAGAAAATTGTTATATAACTATAATTGATGAGAATGAATAGGTTTACATTGCTGCATGTAAAGAGCTTGGACCTCATCCCTCCCATGTTCACAAAAAGAAAAGAGATGCAAACTGAAAGTTAACATGCATCAGAGATTTAAGGTCATAGGGCAAACCTTTGCCCATAAAACTGAAGATATAGGTGGATACAAAGAATCACATTTATCCAGAGCACAAACTATAGCTGCAGTCTTCCTTGGATAGGGAAAATAAATGGTAAATGACTAATTACTGGGGACTGATCTTGTGCTGGCTTGAGACATAAAATCACATGGAGCTCAGCCTTAAGAATGTCCCCATACTTTCTTGAGTCTTACCTCCAGGAGCCCAATCAGATTCCCACTGTGAATTTCAGAGAATAATCCCATTTGCTCCCACAGAGCAAAATAGAGTAAGCACTTTGAAATAATCCCAGAACTGTCTATTATTCTTAGCAAAAATCTGCCTACCATATATTTTACCAAATAGCATTATCTATGTAGATTTTTCAAGAACAAAACTAATTTAGTAAAGAGAAAACACTCATCCACACTTCCCTCTACCTTTCTTGTCTCACCTAAGGAGTATTAAATAATGTATAATGCTGCTATTTTTCCATATCTTCATCAATGCTTCCTATGTTCAGTATTCAATTTTAGCCATTCTAAAAGGCATGTATCAGTATCAAGATTTAAATTTGGATATAGGGCATTTCCTTGGTTGATGATTTGAAACTATCAATTCAGTTTCTTAAGAGATGGGGCTTGCGAGATTATATTAATAAATAATTACTTTCATGGGATTTTAAAAATTCATAATATTCAAGGAATTTGTCCATTTTTTCAAAGTTGTTGAGATTTTTGGTCTTAATGTGTTAATAATATTCCATTGTTTCTTATGTGTAATGATACCTGCAACATTAAGAAACAACAAAAAATTTAATCAGTGATGTAAAAATCCTAGGTATCAAGGAATTAAAAACAAAAACCATACAATATAGAGAAAAGGATTTAAAATGGAGGGGTGTGTGAAATTTCATAAACAATCTTAAATAAAATTATCAATAAAGCTAAAATTGATTATTTGGAAAGATTAAAGCTTTCAGAAAGCTTTAGCATGTTTAACCAAGAGAAAAAGAGAAAAACAACATAAAGTGCCAACATAATTGAAATCTTTTATATTGCTAGTAATACTGCGAAATTTAAAAATCACATTGAAATGTTGTTTGACATTTTTTTAATAAAGCCTAACATAAACTATAATGCAGCCATTTCCATTCTAGCTGCT
>JAQZBX010102758.1:0-11128 GCA_029593785.1 Cabassous unicinctus | reverse complement strand
AAGGTTGCAATAAAGGAAAACAGAGACAGAAAAAGATATGACATACAAAAACCAAAGGACAAAATGGCTGAAGTGCGTACTGCCTTTACAATAATAACACTGAACCTTGCTATATTAAACTCCCCAATCAAAAGACACAAATTGACAGGATAGATTTAAAAAGCATGATCCAGCTACATGTTGTTTAGAAGAGACTCATCTTAGACCTAGAGACACTACAGGTTAAAAATAAAAGGTTGGAAAAACATATGCAAATAATAACCAAAAATCATAGTCTGGCTGTACTAATATTGGACAAAAATAAACATTATGTTAAATGCTGTAATAAAAGACAAAGAAAGACACATATATTAATTAAAGTAACAATCCATCAAGAAGAAATAAAAATCATAAATATTTATGCACATAGCCACAATACCCCCAAATAAGAGACAAACACTCACAAAACTGAAGGGAAAAACAGACTCTTATGCAAAAATAGTAACAATATTGTAATACAATAAATACAACACACTCATCAATAGAAAGAACAGCTACAGATAAGATCAAAAAGGAAACTAAGGACTTGAATAACATGATAAATGAACTAGACTTAACAAACATATACAGAACATTGCAACCCAAAATAAGCAAGATATACATTCTTTTCATGTGCACATGGGTTTTTCTCCAGGATAGAGCACATGTTGGACCATGAAACAAGTCTCAATAAATTTTAAAAGATTGAAATTATACACAGCATATTCTTTGACCATAATGGAATGAAGGTAGAAAGCAATAACAGGTAGAAAACTGGAAAATCCACAAAAATACAGATGTCAAATAACACAACCTTAAACAAAAAGTGGGTCAAAGTAAAAAATTGCAAGGAAAAATCAGTAATATCTTGAGATGAAGGAAAATGAGAGCACAAGATAGCAAATCTTTTAGGATGAATCAAAGGCATCCACGAGGCAGAACTTTATAATCCTAAATGCTTACATTAAAAAAGAAGAAAGAGCTAAAATCAAAGACCTAACTGCACAACTGGAAAAAATAGAATAAGAACAACAAACTAGCCCTAAAACAGGCAGAAGCAAAGAAATAACAAAGATTAGATCAGTAATGAATGAAATTGAGAATAAGATAAAACAATGGAAAATTAATGAAACTAAAGTTGTTTCTTTGAAATGATCAATAAAATTGACAAACTCTTAGCTAAACTGACAAAGAAACAAAGAGAAAAGACTCAAATAAATAGAATCAGAAATGAGTGGGAAGATATTTCTCCTGACCCCACAAGGGGAAAAAAAATGATTGTAATAGGATACTATGAAGAACTCTATGCCAAAAAGTTAGACAATTTAGATGAAATGGACAAAAACCTAGAAACACACAAAGAATCTACACTGACACTAGTAGAAATAGGAGACCTCAACAAACCAATTACAAGTAAATAGACTGAAGCAGTCATAAAAAAAACCTCCCCAAAGAATAGTCAAGAACCAAATGACTTCACAGGTCAATTCTACCAATCATTCCAAGAAGAATTAATACCAATTCTGCTCAAATTCTTCCAAAAATATTGAGAGGAAAAGACTCCTCAGTATGAGAAAGGACATAAATGAAAACTATGAAAATAACATCATACTCAATGTTGAAAGCCTGAAAGCTTTCCCTTTAACTTCAGGAACAAGACATGGATACCCACTGTCACCACTGTTATTCAAGATTTTATTCAAAGCTCTAACCAAAGCAGTTAGGCAAGAAAAAGAAATAATAGGTATCCAAATTGGAAAAGAGGAAGTAAAATTTTCACTGTTTGCAGATGACATGGTCCTATATATAGAATGTCATAAAAAGTCTAAAACAAAGTTACTAGAGCTAATAAATGAATTCAACAAAGTGGTAGGACACAAGATCAAGATGCAAAAATGAGTAGTCTTTTTATACACTATTAATGAACAATCTGATGAGAAAATAAAGGAAAAAATTCTACACTTAAAATAGCAATTAAAGGAATGAAAGATTTAGTGATAAATTTAAGCAAGTATGTAAAGGACTTGTACACAGAAAACTACAAAACATTACTAAAATAAAGCAAAAAAAAACTAAACAAATGGAAAGACATTCCATGCCCATAGACTGGAAGACTAAATATGATTAAGATATCAATTCTATGCAAAATGATTTTCAAATTCAAAGCAATCCCATTGAAAATTCCAACAAACTAATTTGCAGAAATGGAAAAGCCAGTTATCAAATTTCTTTGTAAGAGCAAGGGACCCGGAATAGCCAAAAACATCTTGAAAATGAACAAAGCCAGAGGACTCACATTTCCTGATTTTAAAATATATTGCAAAGTTACAGTTGTCTAAACGGCATGGTACTGGCATATGAATAGATATATTGGCAAATAAAATTGAATTGAGATTCAATAAATAGACCTTCATTTCTATGACCATTTGATTTTTGACAAAAATCTTAAGTCCACTCAATTGGGTATGAATAATCTCTTCAATAAATGATGGTGGGCAAATTGGATCTCTATATGCAAAAGAATGAAAGAGAACTCTTATCTCACCATATACAAAATTAATTCAAAATGGATGAAAGACCTAAATATAAGAACCAGGACTATAAAACTCCTAGAAGAAAATGTAGGGAAGCATCTTCAGGATCTTGTGTTAGGCAATGGTTTCTTAGACTTTATATACAAAGTATAAGAAACAAAATAAAAAATAGATTAATGGAACCTCATTAAAATTAAAAGCTTTTGGCCTCAACGGACTTTGTCACAAAAGTTAAAAGACAACCAACTCAGTGGGAGAGAATATTTGGGAACCACATATCTCATAATGGCTAAGTATTCAGAATATACAAAGAAATCCTACAACTCAACAATAATAAGACAAACAACCAAATTAATAAATGGATAAAAGACTTGAATAGGCATTTCTCCAAAGAAGATAGACAAATGGCTAAAAGCATATGCAAAGATGATCAGCATCACTAGCTATTAAGGAAATGCAAATCTAAACCACAATGAGATAAATGTCACAACCACTAGAATGATACTATTAAAGAAAAAAAAAGCAGAAAATAACAAGCAGTTCGATAAGATGTGGAAAAATAGGAACACTCATTCATTGCCGGTGGGAATGTAAATTGGTGCAGTCACTGTGGAAGATAATTTGGCACTTCCTTAGGAAGCTAAGTATAGAATAACTATATGACCTGGCAATCCCACTACTAGTTATAGAATTAGAAGAACCGAAAGCAGGGACTCAAACAGATATTTGCAAATCGATGTTCATAGCAGCATTATTCACAATAGCCAAAATATGGAAGCAACTTATGTGTCCATTGATGGAAGTTTTGATAAACAAAATGTGGTATATACATACTATGGAATACTGCTCAACCATTAAAATGAACGGAGTCCTGATGCATGAAATAACATGGATGAATCTTGAGAAAATATGCTGAGTGAAAGATTGCATGATCCCACTGATGTGAGCTAATTATAATAAACAAAATTATGAGTCAGAATCTAGAATGTATGTTACCTGAGTACAGATTGCAGGTAAAGAATGGGTAGCTGATGCTTAATTTGTATATTTCTATTTATGTTGATTGCAAAAGTTTGGAAATGGATGAAGGTTGTGGCAGCACATTACTGTGAGTATAATAAGAACACTTAATTATATAGGAGAATATGGTTAAAGGGGGAACTTTAGCTCGTAAATGTTACTAGAAGAAAAATTAAAAGATAAAATGTAGAATTCTATAACACAGTGAATGCAGTTATCAATTATAGACTGCATTAAATAGTACAAGTATAAAATGTTATTTCATGAATTATAACAAATGCATGACACTAATACAAGGTTTTAATAATAGGGTGGTTTATGGGCATAACACATCTAATCTAAACAGTGTATAATATTTAATAAATTATTAAGATTTTAATAATCTCTCATCAATTGTTACAAAGGTAAATTCTGTTAAAATAGTACAATTATAAAAAAGGGCTATCAGCTATTGTAATTAATGTTCCACATCGAAGCAAGGTGTTTTTGGTGGGGCAGTCGATGGTTATCCTGTATTTTATGCATTACTGTTTTGTAAACCCAAAACTTCTCTAATTAAAAAAAAAAAAGTTGATACAGGTTTTTTTGAGCTTAGTAAAATTTGAATTCTATCTTTACCACCACAGCAAACGGGTTTGTATGTAGGAAATATTATGTTATAGTTCAGTGCTCTTCTGGGGATATTTTAATCCCTCATTACTTTGGGAAGATTTTCTGAATCTGAAAAAAGAAGTAAAATGGGCACTCTCTGAGATGTTGCCATCTAATTATAGCTGGAAGATGTCATATTGAATTATGCTTCTGAATATTTTGGATTGACAATAACGAGACTACTCTTCCACTATAGAGTATGGTTATCTTTACACAATGTATCATTGACTTGTACTGTAGGTTGTAAACATAATACAAAATAAAATAAACAAGTATACTAAACATTCTGTTCTTTCATGTGTATTTTGTTTGCTGCTGATTTTCTCAAATTTATTTCCTTGCAGACTTGCAGACATTGCACATTATTCATGAAGTTGTAGTTTCTAAACTTAAGTGGAAATGTTCATTTTCAGAAGATGACTATCATACTTAGTTTTATTTCACAACACTCTACATTTTATGACATAAAATAAAATGTCTTGTTAACACAGTTAGAACAGTTATGAATCATTTAGTATCCTTGAATATATGAACATAATTGTCATCTAAGACAATACAAAAAGCATAAAAGAATCTCTCAGAACACATTGGGCATATTTTAAACCCTACAAATATTTCAGTTTTGTGAAATACTAAACCATGGAATAATGGACAAGAGGGTACATATTGCTTGATTAATCATATCCATAAAAAAAGACTGAACTCAGACCTGTGTGAGGCATTTCATAGAGGAATAGCTCTGGTTATTAATATGGGGAAAGCTTAATATAGTATGAAACTCATTCAGATGTATTCTTCTGTAATAGGGCACATTTTACTTTGATATTTTACTGAGTTCATTTACAAGAGAAAGGTAATTAAAATGAAGATGCAATGCTTATTCCCATCACAAATCATACTTTATTGTAATACCTACTTTTAGATATGCATTTAAAGGATATCCATCATAAATTTTTATGTTGTACATGAAGAAAAGTGGATAATATTCCAAATAGGTAATAGCTTTACAAATTATGGGAATGAATGGTATGAATGTGCTGGCGCTGCTTTGCTTTAGACATACACAGCAGGAGCGTTCATCACTTAGGAAAAGTTTTATTCAAATGCTTATAATCTCAGAAATCTTCCTCAATCAGGCCTTATTTTTCCAAGTTCCTTTGCTGGTCTTGTTATTAAAATGGAAAACAAGTAAATAAATAAACCAGCTTTCAAGGTGTTTCAGTATTTCTCAGTGTGTTTTTTGAAGTCCACAGACAATTACTTAGACCATTGAGGTCCATGACACACACAGGACTTCTCACTTCTCTCCTTCTTCTCCAGGAGTGCAGTGGATGGATGAGATTAATTTGGGGACAGAGAAGAAACCCAGGAAAAATTATTGAGTGGTCTGGAAAGAAGTTTGGAGTGTTAAGCATTGATACAGGGAGATAAAATGCCATGTTACAATCATATACATACTTTTAAGTTATTTATCCTTTTCTACAAATTAAGTTTTACTGAGAGTTCAAAAGGAAAATCAGCTGCTGTGGTTGAAGGATGAGCTCAATTTCACCATCCTTTCTGTGACTCCTGAATTTCATCAGGGTTGTCTGAGTGCACCCAATACCGAGTAGGGAGGGCCCAGAAAACAATTAAATAACTGAGGAAAAGTCATGCCCTTATCTTAGTTAAAAGCTAAGTCTTGATTACATAATTTATAATAGGAGGCCACTAGTGGCTATGTGCTTAATAGAGAAAATTGATATAAGTAATGAATTCAAAATGTATTTCATCACAGATAACAAACTCACAGTAACTATTTGTCGTCTTCCCCTTACATTTACTGACATGATGGACTACATACGACATAACCTCCCAAAGTGATAATGTCTTGATTCTCTGTAATCAACCAGGTAAACATTAAGAATTACGATCTTAAATTGTCACATTATTCTAGCAATACATGGTAGTCACCTTTATAGTTATCTTATTTGAGCACATGGAAGAACTGAAAGGCATTCTTTCATTCAGTTATTTATTTATTCATTCATTCAATAAGTATTTATTGAGCATCTTCAATATGGAAGGCACTGTGCAAAGTTGTAGAGATAAAGGAAGCAGTGAACAAGAAACTCATGCTCCATGCTGTTTTGAAGTTTACAACTTAACTGAGAATTAATAAATTAAATAAATATCAGAATGATAACAGTTTGAAAAAGAAGAAAAGATAATCAGCAGTAGTAGCAGAAACAGCAGCAATGAAAAAACAAGGGTTATTATAAAATGCTTCCTGGTAGAACCTTATCTTGCCTTGGGTGTGGTGTCAGTGTGGAGGGGAGTCCTTCTTAAAGCAATGACATTTATTTAAACCAATTATTGTAGTAACACATATAAAACACAAAATTTCCCATTGTCACCAATTTCATGTGTACAATTCAGAGGCATGAATTGCAGCTGCAATCGAAAACATTTTGGCAGTTCTACAGAAGGTTAAACATAGAATGACCATATGATATGGCACTTCCATTTCTAGATATGCACCCAAAAGAATTGAAAATAGGGATTCAAACCCCATTGTTCAGAGACGGCATCAGTATAGGTAAGCAAGGTCAAATCTTTCACAAAAACAATGTAGGAAGAGCAAAATGCTGTCCAAGGGACATTCTGTGAGGATCTGTAGACCATGAGAATGTTGCACACCAATCAGAAGGGTGAGGGACAAAGAGATGAAAAGCTGAAATGAAAACTGTGAGTTGCTAACTCCCACAGCCAGGAATGTCACCCATTCCCCATCTTCAAGATGAACAGCATGTATAAAACCTTTGGCTCACTGCAGCCAGCTGAGAGGGGAAGGGATGTATTCATCCTTGGGAAGAAGGTGGGGGCAGCGGTGGGCAGAGAGTGGTTTCTCTTCAGTTAATTGAGCCAGCAAAGCCTGCTTTGAATTCTGCTCTGGATAGAACAGAATCACAGGCTGTGGAAGTTGAGAGTCACCTCTGTGGAAAGATGTACCAGTGAGCACCACCCACTGGCCAATGGGGAATTTGCAAGGAGACAAACCTTTTATAGGTGTCTTGGGTTCCAAACTCCTTGGAGCAGATTTGCACCCCATTAGTGAGTCCCTGGCCCTATATTGATAACTTAAGTTATGCAATTTTAAAGACAAACACAAAATTTGTGTTTGAACCAAGTTGGACCAAAAATCAAGAAGGATCCTGAAACAAAGCCACTAGGCAAGGGAGAGAAATTGACTGTCAGAGTAAATTCACCAACTTATACAGATGCTTAGACATCAGCAAAATATTACAAGCTAGACAAAGAAACAGGAAGATATGGCCTATCCAAAGGAAAAACCAAACATCCTGATGAGACACAAGATTTAAGACAACTAATCAATGATAATCACACAAATCTCCTAATTTAATTCAAGGAGTTGAAGGAAAATACGACTAAAGAGATAAAGGATATTGAGAAGACACTGGGTGAATATAAGGAAAAATTTGAAAGCCTGCAAAGAAAAGTAACAGGGTTTATGGAACTAAAAGACTATATATATATATATATATATACACACACACACACACACACACACACACACACACACACACACATATTAGAGGCATATAGCAGCAGATTTGAATTGATGGATGATAGAAGTAGTGAAATCAGGAACAGAACATATGAACTTGAAAAGATCGGAGAATAGAAATAGAAAAGAATGCAAAACAAACAAACAAACAAAAAAGGAACAGGTTCTCAGGGAATTGAATGCCAATGCAAAACACACAAATGAATGTGTTTTCAGTGTCCCAGATAGGAAAGAGAAAGGTAACAGGACAGAAAGAATATTGGAGGAAATAATGACCAAAAAGTTCCCAAACCTTATGAAAGACATGAATATTAATATTCAAGAAGAACAATGCACCCCAGACAGATTAAATCCAAATAGACCTATTCCAAATCACACACAATTCAGAATGAGAAATATCAGAGATGAGAAGAAGATTCTGAAAGCATCAAAAGAAAGTCAATGCATCACATACAAGGGAACCTCAATAAGACAAAGTGCTGATTTCTCATAAGAAACCATGTAGTGAAGAAGAAAATGGTATGATGTATTTAACATACTGGAAGAGAAAAACTTCCATCTAAAAATTCTATACCCAGAAACCTGTCCTTCAAAAATAAAGGTGAGTTTACAGTTATCACAGACAAACAAAAACTGTGAGAGTGTGTTACCAAAAGATCAGATTTACAAGTGATGTTAAGGAAGTGCTACAGTCTGAAAAGAAGAAAAAACAACAACACAAAAAACAGCAGGATATACATTCTTTTCAAGAGCTTATGGATGTGTTTCCAGGATAGATCACATGTTGGGTAACAATACAGGTTTCAATAAATTTAAAAAGTTTGAAGCAATGCAAAACATTTTCTCTGATCATAATTTGAATGAAGCTGAGTATAAATATTGAATGGAAAAAGGGAAAAATTCACAAATATATGGAGATTAAAAACACACTCTTAAATAATTAATGTCTTAAAGAAGAAATTGCAAGAAAAACCAGTAAATATTTTGAATGAAAATGAAAACACAACAATTCAAAAAACATGGGTTACAGCAAAGGCATTGCAGAGAGGGAAATTTATAACCCTTGATGCTCACATTACATAAGATGAAACAGCTAAAATCAAAGCACTAACTGCACACCTGAAGGAACTAGAAAGAGAACAGCAAACTAATCCCAAACCAAGCTGAAGGAAAGAAATAATTAAGATCAGAGAAGAATTAAATGAAATGGAGAACAACAACAAAAAATACAGAGAATTGACAAAACCAAAAGGTGTTCCTTCAAGATCAACAAAATCAACAAACTTTAGTTAGACTGACAAAGAAAAAAAGCAGAAACGATGCAAATAAATAAAATTTTAAAATGAGAAGGGGGATACTACTACTGACACTACAGAAATAAGAGCTATTATAAGAGGATAGCATCAACAACTGTATGCCAGATAGTTAGAAAACGTAGATGAAATGGACAAATTCCTAAAACACAGGAACCTGCACTTCCTCCTGATGAAATAGAAATCTTCAAAAAAATCACAAGTGAAGATATTGAAACAATTATCAAAAACCTCCCAAAGATTTAATGCCCAGGACCAGATGGCTTCATAGGTGAACTCTACAAATCATTCAAAGATGATCTAATACAAATCTTGTTCAAGCTCTTCCAAAAAATTGAACAGCAAAGAATGCTACCAAAGTCATTGTATGAAGGCAGCATCACCTAATACCAAAACTAGTTAAAGATATTGTGAAAAAAGAAAATTAAAGCACAATTTCTCTAATGAGTGTAGATGCAAAATCCTCAACAAAAATACTTGCAAACTGAATCCAAAGGCACATTAAAAGAATTATACACCATGATCAAGTGGGTTTTATCCCAGGTATGCAAAAGAGTTTCAACATAAGAAAAACAATTATTGTAATAAACCACATTTATAACTTGAAGAAGAAAAATCACATGATCCTTCTGATTGACTCAGAAAAAAACATTTGACAGAATATAGCATCCTTTTTTGTTAAAAACACTTCAAAAGATAGGAATAGAAGTAAGGTTTCTCAACATGGTAAAGTGCATATATGAAAAACACACAGCTACCATTGTATACAATGGTGAAAGAATGAAAGCTTTCCCACTAAGATCAGGAACAAGACAAGGATGCCTATTGTCACCACTGTTACTCAATATTGTGGTAAAAGTTCTAGCTAGAGCAGTTAGACTAGATAAAGAAATAAAATGCACAAAAATAGAAAAGGAAGAATTAAAACTGCCGCTATTCACATATGATATGATCCTATATCCTATATCTAGAACATCCCTAAAAATCCACAAAAAATATATACTAGATCTAATAGAGCTCATCAAAGTAGCAGGCTACAAGATTAATATGCAAAAACCAGTAGTGATTCTATACTCTACTGTTGAGCAATCTGAGGACGACGTCAGAAAAAAATTTCATTTATACTAGTGACCAAGAGAATAAAATATTTAGGAATAAACTACCCAAGGACCTAAAAGACCTGTGTTCAGAAAACTACAAAATATTGCTAAAAGAAAACAAAGAATTCCAAAATAAGTAGAAGGACATTACATGTTCATGGATTAGAAGTCTAAATATCATTAAGATGACAATTCTACCCAAACTGATTTACAGGTTCAATGCAATCTCAAAATAAATCCCAAAAGCCTTTTGTGCAGAAATGGAAAAGCCAATTATCAAATTTATTTGGAAGGATAAGGGGCCCTAAAAAAGAAAAATGTCTTTCAAAAGCAGAAAGAAGTTGGAGGACTCTCACTTCCTGACTTTCAAGCATATTACTTAACTACAGTAGTTAAAACAGCATGGTACTGGCATAGAGATAGACATATTGACCAATGGAACTGAACCAAGAACTCAGAAATAGACCCTTACATCTACAGTCAAGTGATTTTTGATAAGGTTGTCAAGCCCAGCCAGCTGGCCCAGAACAGTCTATTCAACAAATGATGCTGGGAAGACTTGATATCCATATAAAAAAGAGACATTGCCAAAAGTTGGAATCAGCCCCAGTGCCCATCAACAGTTGAATGGATAAGCAAAATGTGGCACATACATACAATGGAATATTACTCAGCTGTAAGAAGGGATAAAGTGCTAACACATGGAATAACGTGGATGAATCTTAAAGACCTTATGTTGAGTGAAGCAAGCCAGGCATTGAAGGATGAACAGTATATGACCTCACTGATTTGAACTGAGGAAAGAGAGCATTCTCTGAGAACCATTGTCTGAAAGATAGGTTAACAAGGGAGAGAAAGAGAAGAGTAGGCAGTGAGCCATCACCCATATGGACATAATCTATGGTAAAGGGATAGAGTATAGTT
>JAQZBX010102757.1:0-11123 GCA_029593785.1 Cabassous unicinctus | reverse complement strand
CTTAAAAAAAAAAAGAGAGAATCTTCAGAAATATCAACCTCTATAAGAAAAGATGATTTGTAAGACTTTAAATATATATTTAAAAAAATTTTAATTGCCTGTCAAAAATATTCTCACAAATTCCACTTGTCCCTCATCTCTCACTCTTTCACCAAATATTCCCTGCTAGCCACACCACAGCCAATTAAAAGGATCACAAGCTGCTACAGAGTTTGGCATGAGCACCTGGTCCATCTAGAGGAATGGTCCTCAATAAATGGTCTTGTAGAACACAAAAATTATGTGAAATGCCAGAGACATTCTGTTTCTGAAAATTACTGGTGGTGCTCTGTGCCTGAGACAGATAAAATAGGTGAGGATAATGCATAGAACATTGCCAATTTCAATTTTTCACCTATTAATTTTTGTTAAATCTTTAAAGTCTATTATTGCTTACCTATACTAGATTCTAGTTTAAGCATAGGTCTGATTTCCACAGAATTATGCTTCACTATTTTATGTTCAATATATCAATTTTTGATCACTTAAAGAAACCATGTATTCCAGACTAGAATATTTTTTCTAAGACACTCAGAATGATTGATATCACCTTGGAATTTAAACACAAAACACAACCTCCTTTGAAATGTTTAATAAAATTAATAAAATTGGCATCTTCTACAGGCCTTCCTTTTTACCTGCCTCTATTTTTATTGACGCTCTGGACCATGATACGTGCAAATTTACTGAGTAGATTAAATAAGCCATTTACTCTTACAGCAAACTGCATCTCATATTTATACAGAAAATATTTATATATATGCCCTATGCCCTGTGATCCCAGAGTCACTTAATTTCCCAAGTAAAGGGTCTTTAGGAGTAGATGATTTTGCTTTCTCACTGTGGACTTCACTCTTATGTTGCAAGTTTGTCTGACCTTAGCTTTGTTTTTAATAACAAAACTGTGCACTGGGGGTGGGAGTGAGGTTATCTCAGGTCTTTTTATAAATACCAGCCAAACTTTTTGCTCACCCAAAGGAGATAGGCAGTATTTTCCTGCTAAGCTGTGGAAATGTAAGGTTTTAGAAACTAAATAGTTTTTCTCCAGGAAGGAAACTTAAAGATGATATAGTCCAACCTCCTTTTTACAAATTTGGAACTGTGGCCCAGAAAGATCCATTGACTTTTCCAAGATTACAAGGTGCTCTTTTGTCTCACTCAGGGCTTCGTTCAGGTGCCTGCTCAGAGCTCACCTTTTCACATAGGTCTCCCAGGACGAGCCTAACTAAAATACACCACACATCTGTTACTCTCTATGTCCTTACCCTGCTTTTTAAAAAATTCAAAGCAGTTATCATTATATTGTTTATGTATTTATTGCCTTTCTCACCTAGTAAAATGAATATAATTTGCATGGAGGCTTTTTTTTTTTCTTAAAACCTGCCATATCTCCAGAACCTGTCTCATAGTAGGTGCTCAATAGTACTAGTTGAATGAGTAAATGAAACCGTTAATGAGGAGCAGAGACTCCTAGGACAGACAATCTGTCCCTCCAAATGTGAATAGTAGCTTCCAGCTTCTTATGATCCTTCTCTCCCCCAATATAAATAATATTGATGCTCCAAGCACTGACCCAACACTTTACATGTATTAATTCATTTAGTCCTAATAATAAATCCTACAAGGTGGGTATGACTATAGTTCCCTTTTACAAATGAGGAAACTGAGGCACAGAGAAGTTAAGCAACTTACTCAGGGCACACAGCCAGCAGGTAGTGGAGCTGGGATTCGTATCAATGCTGCCCAGCTCCAGAGCCCACACACTGAGCTGTTTTGCTCTACTGCTTCTTACAGAGGTGGTCACCCACACCTACAAACTTCAATCTCTTTTTCACCCCTTCCCCAAGGGAATGTTGGGAGTTGTTAGGGGAACACTATGTTTCTTTTGCAAACAAACAAAAAAACCTGAAGCCCAGTTTTTACGAGGTTAGAAGAAAGAGGTTTCGCAGCTATAAGATGATAGATTCAAGAAGGGGGCAGGGAGGTGGAAAATGAGAGATGAGTGGCTTACTATCCAGGTCAGTACACAGTTGTGTGAGGGAGGGAGAGAGAGAGAAGGAAGAGGACAAGTGGGCACAGAGCCAAGGACTGGGCAGGAGATGGTCATGGGTGGACAAATGGAGGCCAAGCCATGGAACCACAGAAGGCAAGGTAGAGAAGAATACCAGGTTCAAATCACTGTAAAAACACTCAGTGAAGAGGAGTAGAATATGAGTGGACAGTAATCCAAGTGGTTCTCCAGGTTAAGTTCACCAGTGAAAAGCATCTTAATCACAGAGCAGGAGACAGTGCCTACTTGCGTGAAAAAGAGGACCGCTTGCTTCCCGCAGCAGACATGTGGACCTCAGGAGCGGAGATGCTGCCCGTGCTGCTCGAGGAGCTAAAATCAGCTTCACTACCTGAAAAACAGAGGACAGAGAAGCATGAAGGGGAGGTAACCTGAGAGCGCACCAGCCAGCTCCCTGCCCTGGACGGTCTGCCAGCCTTCCTTGGCCTCTGGCTCCCCACGCTGCAGCTCTAACTCAGTGCCTGGCAAGATTCCAGAGCTTCCAGGCTCTCAGCATTTCCCCCCAAGCAGACATGAAAAGAAACAAGCACGAGGACAGCATTTCATAAACATGGCTTAGAAGCACAGTAAAGCTGGTTTCATAAAGATTCTGGTCTTCCAGCAGACTATCAGCAGAGAGTCAAGCGGGTCGGGAAATGCACACCCGGCCTGTATGTCAGATTGTCACTCAGCAACAGCAATGAGCCAGCCCAAACTTTAAGCAAAATGAAAAGCATACTCGTCAGTCCAAAAGCAGTTTCTCCAAGAGAGTTTATCTTTGAGCCTTTTGCAGTCAGTTAGCTTTACTTGAATTTGGCACGTTAGGTCTGCAGACAGTCAACCAGTTATAAGCAGTCCGAGAACAAAATGCCAGCTCCAGATAACTGCTTGAACCGCCACTATCTGATTACTGGCATTCTCTGACTACAGGCTTTAGTTTTTATATAAAAACCAGAACCTTAACAGAAAGCAGCGATTCGGCATTTCCAAAGAGAACGAAAAGGGTCACAGCGGCTTAAATGAAGCCTGTGAATTATACTGAAATTTGGAACTTTAGCTTTGAGATGGGGTTGGGGGATTGTTCATTAGTTTGCAAAGATCACATTAAATTTTGAGTATGGACTACAGTTGGGTGTGTAACTACAACAGAAACAAGCTGTGTGGTTCAATAATTAACACAAATTCATTTCTGACAAAACCCCCATAATTCTGAAATAGTGTAATAGAAATATTCTCATGGATTGCCTGGGGAAGTGGTGGGGTGGAAAAGGCAAGCGAGAACAATGGGAAGAAGAAAATGAGGACCCCTTTTTAAAAAAAAATGATGGAATATTACTTGTTTTTGGAAAGTAACTCTAGGGATGTAATTTTACTTGAGCTGAGGAATATAGGAATAATTTAAATCCCTTGTGTTTCTAGCAAGCAGTGAATAATAATTATAATAATCATTATAATAATCATAACTATTTATTGAGTGCCTACTATGTCCCAGGCACTGTAGTAGATGTACTATTCTTTTTAACATTTAATTGCGACAACACTGTAAGGCAGACATTGATCTCACCATTCTGCTATTGAGGAAACCAAAGCTGATTTGTCCAAGGCTTGTAGGTGATAAGCCCAGTCCAGGACCAAATCCCCAGGCTACTTCTGTGATACCATGCTGCGTCCTCAGAAAGGCAGCGGGAAGAAGCCAGAGAACAGGAACGGTGCCTGAATAAACTGTACACAACCATCTCCCTAAAAGTCCAAGGTAGCAGCTACAGCCTGGCTTTGGTTTATTGATGAACAGATTCCTCTAACTGAGGTTTTTATTTGCTAGAACGCAGGATAGGTAGTAACAATGCAGAGAGAAGCAACCCCTTCCCTGGCTTCCAAAACTTTCAGGACCTCTTCTGGGAAAGAGCTCAAGAAAGACCCCCTCAGTACAGATTACAGCAGTGACTCCCAGCTCCAAACAGAATTCTGGGAAGATAAGGATGGCAAATCTAGAAGGAGACCAGCTACTCCTGCTAGACTTCAGAGACTTTGTCTATGATGTAATGAACTCCTAGAAGCTCCCGACTTTAATTAGTTGCCTCTAGTAATGCACTGGCTAAACTGTAGTCTTTTACCATCTCAGGGACTCGGGATTGGTAGCCCTTTGCTTTGCCTGACAGTCTAATTCAACCAGCCTTGTCTGCTAGTAAATGATGAGGCTGGTTATTAAAAGCTAAAGCTAAAGGATGCAAACCTACAACTTCTCTAATAAAAAGTAAATAAAAAGATAAAGGTAGACAATTTTCAAAAATACATTCTGTGGATGCAGCCAGCATGTTTAAGATGTTGTTTTCTAATATAAAATAATTACTGTGAAATATCCAGGTATCATTCCTTAAAAGATACATAAAAATCCCATTCATCATAATTTAACTGCCTACACACAAAATTTTTTTAGAACAGGAACAATTTCTGACATCATTACTACCTCATGATGCCTCTGATCTGTGGTAATTATGTACTCTGAACAGAAGGGACAACTCTGTTCTACATTTTACTGCTACTGGAACGGAATAGAATTTTATGGATTTGCAAGGCCCAAGGGCTCTTGGTTCTAGTACTTTTATACCTTATCTTCCACACATCTAAAAGAGATTAGAAAATCATTTGGGGACCCAGGAGCAGCATTCTGGGCTATTTTAGTATTATGATAGTGAAAAATCTATGTGCTACCTCTCACCTATTTTATGGTTTTACAAAACCATTTCATGGTTTACAAATTTGGTTAATGCAATGCAAAGTCAATGTGCCCTTTGTAAGGGATACATAGGAAAGCCTATCTGTTAATTAAAATTTTAAATTAGAGAAGTTGTAGGTTTACAGAAAAATCATGCAAAAAATGCAGCATTCTCATATTCTCCCTACTGTTGACACTTTGCATTAGTGTGGTACCTTTGTTATAATTGATGAAAGAGTATTAAAACTGTACTATTACCTAAAGCCTATAGTTTACATTAAGTGTATTTCCTTCATATACCACCCTATTATTAACACCTTGCATTAGTGTGGTACATTTGTTGTAATTCATGAAAAAACATTTTCATACTGTACTACTAACTATAGCCCATTGTTTACAACAGGGTTCACTGTGCTTTATCTTTTAATTTTTTTCTAGTAACCTATATACGACTGAAAACTTCCCCTTTTAAACATCTTCACATATATAATTCAGTGCTGTCAGCTACACATTCACAATACAGTGCCACCATCACCACCATCCATTTCCAAAACTTCACAATCAACCTAAACAGAAATTCTGTACAAACCAAACATTAACTCCCCATTCTCTACCCTTAACACAGGCCCCAGTAACCAACAGGCTAGATTCTAACTCCATGAGTTTGCACACTCCAATTATTTCACATCAGTGAGATCACACAATATTTGTTCCCTGGTGTCTGGCCTACTGAACTCAGCATAACATCCCCAAGGTTCATCCATGTGGTCTCATGGACCAGGAATTCATTCCTTTCCACAGCTGAGCAATATTCCATTGTACACCACATTTTGCTTATTACTAATTAGCCCATGGACACTTGAGCTGCCTCCATCTTTTGGCAATTTTGAATAATGCTGCTATGAACATCTGTGAGCAAATATCTGTTTGAATCCCTGCTTTCAATTCTTTTGGGTATATACCTAGCACTCGGATTGCCAAGACATATGGCAATTCCATACTTAGCTAAAACTATCTTCCACAGTGGTTGCACCATTTTACATTCCCACCAGCAATGAATGAGGTGTGCCTATTTCTCTGCATCCTCTCCAACACTTGTAATTTTCTGCTTTCTTTTAAAATAGCAGCCATTCTAGTGGGTATGAAATGATATGTCACTGTGGTTTTCATCTGCAATGCCCTAGTCGCTAGTGATGTTGAGCAGGTTTTCATATGCTTTTTAGCCTTTTGTACATCCTATTTAGAGAAGTGTCTATTCAAGTCTTTTGCCCATTTTTAAATTGAGTTGTTTGTTTTTTTTTATTATTGAGTTGTAGCATTTCTTTATATATTCTGGAAATTAAATGCTTATCAGATATGTGGTTTCCAAGTATTTTCTGCCATTGAGTTGGTTGTCTTTTCACTTTGGTGATTAAGTCCTTTGATGCACAAAAGTTTTTAATTTTGATGAGGCCCCATTTATTTATTTTTTTCTTTTGTTACTTGTGCTTTGGGTGTAAAGCCTAAGAAACCATTGCCTAACACTAGGTCCTGAAGATGCTTCCCTACATTTTCTTCTAGGAATATTATAGTCCTAGTTCTTATATTTAGGACATTGATCTATATGAATTAATTTTTTATATGGTGTGAGATAGGGGTCCTCCTTCATTCTTTTGCATATGATATCCAGATCTCCCAGCACCATTTGTCATAGAGACTACTCTTTCCCAATTGAGTAGACTTGGCAGCCTTATCACAAATCAATTGGCTATAGATGTGAGGGTTTATTTCTGAACTCTCAATTTGATTCCATTGGTATATATGTATCTGTCACTATGCCAAGGCAATGCTGTTTTGACCAATGTAGTTTTGTAATAAACTTTAAAGTTGGGAAGTGTGAGTCCTTCAACTTCGTTCTTCTTTTTCAAGATAGCTTTAGCTATTCAGGGCCCTTTGCCCTTCCATATAAATTTTTTTTTTTTTAAGGAGGTACCGGGGATTGTACCTGGGCCCCCGTCCATGTGAGGCAGGTACTCAACCACTGAGCTGCATCTGCTCTGCTTCCATATAAATTCAATGATTGGCTTTTCCATTTCTCCAAAGAAGGTTGTTGGATTTTTTATTGGGATTGCACTGAATTGATAAATTAGTTTGGGCAGTATTGATATCTTAATGGTATTTAGTCTTCCTATCCATGAGCACAGAATGTCCTTCCATTTATTTAGGTCTTCTTAAATTTCTTTCAGCAATGTTTCGTAGTTTTCTGTGTATAAGCCCTTTATATCCTTGGTTAGATTTATTCCCTGATATCTGATTCTTTTAGTTGCTATTGTGAATGGAATTTTTTTCTTGATTTCTTCTTCCAATTGTTCATTGTTTGTGTATAGAAACACTACTAATTTTAAGGTGTTGATCTTGTATGCTGCCACTTTGCTAAATTCATTTATTAGCTCTAGGAACTTTGTTGTGAATTTCTCGGGGTTTTTTGTATATAGGATCATATCATTTGCAAACAGGGAAAGTTTTACTTTTTCTTTTCCAATTTGGATGTCTTTTATTTCTTTTTCTTGCCTACTTGCTCTGCCAAGAACTTCTACTACACTGCTGAATAACAGTGGTGACAGTGGACATCCTTGTCTTGTTCCAATCTCAAAAGGAAAGCTCTCAGTCTTTCACTATTAAATGGGATGTTAGCTGTGGGCTTTTCATATATGCCCTTTATCATGTTGAAGAAGTTTCCTTCTATTCCTAGTGTTCTAAGTGTTTTTATCAAGAACGGGTGCTGTATTCTTTTTTAATGTAAGCATTTAGAGCTGTAAATTTCCTTTTCAACACTGCCTTCGCTGCGTCTCATAAGTTTTGGTATGTTCTATTTTCATTTTCATTCACTTCAAAATATTCCTGAATTTTGCCACTGATTTCCTCTTTAACCCATTGGTTAAGATTGTGTTAATTTCCACATATTTATGAATTTTCCCTTTCTCCCTCTGTCATTGATTTCCAGCTTTACTTCATTGTGTGCAGAGAATATGCATTGTATGATTTCAATACTTTTGAATTTATTGAGACTTGTTTTGTGACCCAAAATATGGTCTATCCTGGAGAATGATCCATGTGCACTTGAGAAGAGTATGTATTCTGTTTTTGTTGGGTGTAGTGTTCTATATATGTCTGCTAGGTCTAGTCGGTTTAGTGTATCATTCAAGCCCTGTAATTTCTTATTGATCTTCTGACTGGATGTTTTATCCTTTATTGAGAATGGTGTGTTAAAGTTTTCTAATATTAATGTAGAACCACCAATTTCTCCCATCAAATGTCTATTTCCTTCATATATTTTGGGACTCTCTTGTTAGGTACATATAATTGTTAGATCTTCCTGTTCCATTGTCCCCTTTATCAGTATATTATGACCATCTTTGTCCCTCAAGCTGTTTTTGATAAAGTCCTTTTTATCCAATTTTAGTAAAGCCACCAAGCTCTCTTTTGGTTACAATTTGCATGATACATACTTTTTCTATCCTTTAACCCTCAACCTACTTGTATTTTTGAATTTGCAGCGAATCTCTTGCAAACAGCGTATAGTGGAGTCCTGCTTTTTTATCCATTCTGCCAATCTCTGCCTTTTGACTGAAGAGTTTAATCCATTTACATTTAAAGTTACTACTGATAATACAGGTCTTTCTTCTGCCATTTTGCTATTTTGCTACTTTTAGGTTTATTGGCTCTCTTGTGTTGTACCATATTGAGTGCTTTCTCATTTCTAATTGGATATATTTTTCTTCTGTTTTCCTTGTGGTTACCATAGAGTTAAAATTTAACATTTTGTTTGATACCAAATTAACTTCAATAGCATGCTCATTTACTTTCCCTATACCTTACTGTTCCCCCACCATTTTTTATACTTGTTACCACTTATATCTTTGGACATTGTACGTCCAAAAACCTATCTTTTTCATTATTTTTTATGCATTTGCATTTTAGCACCCATAGGAAGTAAGAAGTAGAGTTACATAACAAACAATATAATACGAAAATACTGGCATTTATTTAAAGGTAAACATTACCCAAATGGTTACCTTTACCATAGGTTTTTCTTTATGTTGCTTTGAACCACCATCTGGTGTCCTTTCCTTTCAGTCTGAAGAACTCCCTTAGCATTGCTTGCAGGGTGGGTATAGTGGTAATGTACTCCCTCAGCTTTTGTTTATCTGAGAATGTCTTAATTCTCCCTCATTTTTGAAAGACTATCTTGCCAGATATAAAATTCTTGGCTGGCAATTGTTTTCCTTCAACGCTTTAACTTTTTCAACTGACTGCCTCCTTGCCTCCATGGTTTCTGATGAGAAATCAGCACTCAATCTTATTGGAATCCCCTTGAATAAGACATGTTGCTTTCTCTTATAACTTTCAGAACCCTCCATTTGTCTTTTGCATTTGATAGTGTAATTAATATATGACAGGGTGTATTTTTCTTCATATATGTCCTGCTTAGTGTTTTTTGAGCTTCTTGGATGTGCACATTCATCTTTTGCTAAGTTTGGGAATTTCTCTGTCATTATTTCTTTGACTATTCCTTCTGACCCTTTCTCTCTTTCTTTTCCTTCTGGTACTCCCATAATGCACATATTGGTGTGACTGATGGTGTCCCATAGAGTCTTAGGCTATTTTCACTTTTAGTATTTCTTTTTTCTTTCTGCTTCTCAGCCTAACTCATTTCAAGTGTTCTTTCTTCTGAAAGCTCCATACTGCTCTTGAAACCCTCCTGGATAATTTTCATTTCAGATATTGTGGTTTTCAACTCCAGTAGTTCTGTTTGGTTCCTTTTAAAAATTTCTCTCTTTACTTAAACTCTCAAATTGTTCATTCATTGTTTTCCTGATACCTTGCAGTTCTTTGTCTGTACTTTCCTTCATCTCTTTAAGCATTATTTAGATCATTTTTTAAAGGCTTTGTTTGGTATGTCCACATTCTCTCTTTTATTGGTGTTTTCCTCTTCCTTTGCATGGGCCTTCATTTCCTGTTTGTTTGTCTTGTATTCTTTTGTTGCAAAAATTGTACAGTTTAATATTTTAAAATGTTAACTCTAGGATTTACTTCCTGAGATGTTTCCTGGTTTTGTAACCAGCTGGCGACAAGACAGAGATTTTTTTGAGCTTCAGCCTTCCTATTAGGAAGATCTGCCCAAGGCAATGGCACTGTCTTATTGGGCTTCTGTCTTGTCCTGGGCTTTTGCTTGTTAGTTGTTTTAGAGTTCCCCTGTTAACAAGAGTTTGTCTCCTCTGTTTCTCAGGGGACAAACCTCCTTCTTCCAGGTATCTGAAGCTGGAAGACCTTTGTCTCAGACTGTCTACCTCTATAGATTTTTACCCTTGTTTCATTTTCTCACGTTGCTTTTGCCTGGAGGAAGATCTGGGAAGAGGGCCACCCCAGGAGGACTTTCCCAGTTCCATCTTTCCCAGCCAAAACAGGCTCAGGGACCCACAAAGGGGGCACAGACTGGCTCCAATGTGCCCTGGGAAGGAGGTCAGGAAAGGTGCCTAAAACTTCTCCCATGGCTCCCCAAAACTGAGCTTTCCTGGACTGCCCAGCAAATGCAGCGCTTCAGATAATTCTCCGCTGCAGCCCCGCAGAAGTCCTGCATCTTTAAATCTCCACTACTTCCACCCCTATCAGGGGTGGGGTTGAAAGCCTCTACCTTTGTCTAGGGTGGACTGAAACAAGAGAGCTGGGTCCCAGTGATCCGAATTCACTAATCAAAAGCCATGATCAGTGATCAGCTGTGTCCACACCCGTTCTTAGGGAAGAGGATTTTTATGTCCTTTTCTGTCACCAGCCACTAACCAGGGACTGGACTCTGCGGCAGCCTCCAGTGGGAGTGGCAGATGAGTGCCAGTAGTCGCCACATGGAGATGGAGAGAGCAATTTACTGTTCTTTAATTTATCAGCCTCTTCCTCCCACTCTTTCCTGGATGCTATACAGTGTTCTTCTGGCCTCTGGAGTTTTAAAATAGTTGTTTCAGACAGTTCCCATCTGTTTAATAGTTGTTTTGGTAGAAGGACTGAATCCTGGAGGTCCCAATTCCACCATCTTCCCTGGAAGTAGCCTTAGCTTTTTAAAACACTGTCTGGGATCTGATCTCTTGGTGTTGTAGGATATGGAAAAACATCTTTCCCGCTCCTACTCCCTTTAACTCTTCCGGCACCTTATCAGCCCTAACACCCCCTCCCAACCCCCTTTTACATGGCCGCTAAGGCTGAAACAAAGAACAGCTAGCCTTCTTCTCGGAAGTTAAGAGAAGTTCGCGCCTAAAGTTTTCTGCCCTCCTCCCTAGCAACAGCAAC